>JAPMLY010001266.1:0-87500 GCA_026401115.1 Tetraselmis chui
CGCACCCAGCTCCGCGTCCATCTGTAGCATCTGCTCGACTGCGCCGTGCAGGCTCTGAAGCTGTGCACACACCACCCCACCCCCATGACTCTTGAGTAAATCACCACCTCCTGCCACAACACCTTCCACCCCCTCCCATCAGCACACCCTCTTTGTCAGCCATCCCTAGCGTGCATGCGCACCTGTGCCTCCATCCCAGGCTCACTCGCCAGCAGCCGAGCGGCCTCTGTCACCGTATCCAAAGATTCGCTCTCAATCTGGTCGATCCAAAAGGATGGAACGGCAGTGGAATGGGGCTAGTCAGAGCTGCGTAGGTTGTGCTGCAGTCGTTCGGAGAGAAGACCAACGGGTGGGTGGTCCGGCTGACCATTAACTGTGAAAAATGTGAGGAGTGTAATAAAAATGTATAAATGTGTGTCTTTCTGTGTGTGTGTGTGTGTGTGTGTGTGTGTGCCTTCTGATTCTATGTGTGCCAATGTGTTTGTGAGTATGTTTTTGCGTGTGCATGCGTCTACCTGTCTCTGTGTGGGTATGTATGTCTGCTTGTGTGTGTGGGTGTGTGTGTGGGTGTGTGTGTGTGAATGTGTATGTTCATGTATGTGTGCCAGTGTGTGTGACACTATCTGTGTGTGTGTGTGTGTGTGTGTGTGTGTGTGTGTGTATGTGTGTGTGTGTGTGCGTGTGTGTGTGTGCGCGCGCGCCAGTATGTGTAGGCCAGTATATGTATATCTGCTTATGTGTGTGTGTATGTGTCTGTGTGTATATATGTATGTGTGTGTGTGTGTGTGTGTGTGTTAATGTGTGTGTGTGTGTTCGTGTGTGTGTGTGTTTTTGTGACATTGTGTGTGCGCGTGCGTGTACGTTTATGAATATATGTGTGTTATATACATTCGTGCGTATGTGCCTGCATAAGTGAGTATGAGTGTATGTGTGTGTGTGTGTGTAAGAGAGAGAGGGAGAGAGAGAGTGCAAGGGGGGGACGGGGGGAGGGGGGAAATGAAGGACAGTTCCACCAACAAGTTATCAAAAAATAAAAAAATCGATGAAATATAAATTCTATATATGACCGTGCGGATGTAAGTTGTTCACCTGACTTCGGAATGCATCCACGCGCTGCGCGCCTCCCTCCGCAATGCTACGCATCTTGGAGGCGTCTATCGCTGCGGTCGCCATCTCGTCCGTCCGCTCCGCTGCTGCTGTAGTCCGCCGGTGCTATTCTGCGATCGCGATGGTCGTGTACGGGTACGGGTCGGAAGGCGAAAGGCCGTCGGGGGCGTTACTGCGATATAGCGTGTGGGATCTTCGCCGGAGAGTTTGCAATCGATGTAGACTACGATTCAGAAAGGCGTCAAGAGCCACAGGAGCCGCGGAGGAGTTGGCGGATCTCGGCGAAGTTCGGCTCCGGGTTGAGGAGAGGTGACTGAGAGTGAGTGAGTGGGTGATTGACAAGAAAGAGCGTGCAAACTATCTGTTCCGAGCAAGCGGCGGTTCGATGTTCTGTATTTATATACTGCAGCACCAAATTCAAACTTGAATGTAGTTCGATCCCGAAAAAATAAAGGTACTTGATCTGCAGTGCACAAGATGTATTTTGATTACAACAATAACGATGACTCCCCAAGCAAATGAATAGTCAGAGACAGTAAAGTATAGCACGGAGCTGCGGAAGACGTCATGCGTGTGCGGGGGATGACTCAGTGGGTGCTTGTATCGTCGCCGGGTCAAGAACATAAGCAAAAGAGACCATTGAGAGCTTGCACTTGCTTCGATTCGGTAATCGCGCTCCCACGTTATCTACCCGCGCTGATGGCCGGATGGAGTCTATAGGCGTTTTTCAATCTTGTCTCACCCGCCACGCATAAGGCTCCGAATCAGATATCGATTAATGATCAATAATCGATGCATCGGCGTTTTTTGCAATTAATCAATTATCGATCTTTAGGCACTACATTTATCGGATGCATCGATATTTAAAGGCTTGACTTATCAAATGCATCGATATTTAAAGGCTTGACTTATATGATGCGTCAATATTTAACGGCTTGACTTATTAGATGCACCAGCAATCTTTAGTGCCGCGATTAATCACATGCTTCGATCTTTAGGCCGAGATTTATCAGATGCACCGATCTTTAGTCCGCGATTTATCAGTTGCACCGATATTTATTAGGCCGCGATTTATCAAATGCATCGATATTTATTTATCGTTTCGGCCGTTGATTCATTCGTGTGTTCCGCGCTAGCTTAAATCGAATAATTATTATATTTATATCTACATTAACCATATAAAAAATCTAGCATATGAGTGAAAATTGATAGTTTACACACAAATAAAATGTTTTTTTATGAAATCTAAATGTAAATAAGGACAAGGCGTTCAAGCACAATTGCATTATCAGCACTATACTCATAATAAAATGCATCTATGTCCACCGTTAGTTCCTTGACATATCAACGACTAACATAAGACGAGAAAGGGTTCATGGATCGACCCATCAGCAACTCGTGTGCGTCATAAAAGGGATCATGGTCTCGTTAATGCCATGCTTGGACGAAACGTGGTGACGAAACGTGGTGATGTCGGCACCGATGACGGCCCATAAAGGGATCATTGGTTATACGAAGATTTTGATCGACGGATGTGATAATAACCTATCCGTACATGTACTTATGAAGAGTGTTAAAAAGTACATTAGATTAAGTGTTTATTGTTGTTCCTCTTCTTCGTAGCCTATCAAGAAATAACACGAAATACATTAGAATATATATGACGTTCCGTTTGGATTTTAAAAAAGCGACAATATGGGGACGAAACGTCAATCTACCAAGCGACTACACGTATGTAGTCACCTTCAAAAGCGCGCGGCAGCCCAATCCGCAATTAACACTTTTCAGCCCGATGCGCGGTGACCAACCATTTTGATGGTCCGACTCGCACCATTACAAACTTCGCAGATCTGGACGCGACGATATCGTCGTTGAAAGTCTCTAGTGGGGCGCGACTTTTGCAAGTGGCGTTGGGATGGCCTCGCATCTATACGACGCGGTGTCGAAGGCGACGTTGCAAGACTTCGTCGACGCTTGCGCTGCACCGCAGTCGCCACCGGAAGCTCTGCTACTCGTGAAGGTGCGTATTGACAGTCCGCGGTTAACAAGTTGTGCAACAAACGACACCATTCGTTTTAGCAAGGGCTCGTATCCGCCGATGCGAACACAAAGGACTATTAGACATCGCTAACGGTATGGAAATTGTCGAGACTCTCTAAATCTTCGCTGCATTTTGAAGGCAACGACTATTCATTTTTAGTCTGCGTCGAGGACGGTCTCGAGGTGAGTCCCATATGCTTCATTTCAAGTGCCACTGCGCTCCTTTCCCGTCTACGTAGTCGTGCCCAACTGTGCCGACATCCTGCAAATTCGCGCGCGCGCGCGCGCGCGCGTGTGTGTGTGTGTGTGTGTGTGTGTGTGTGTGTGTGTGTGTGTGTGTGTGTGTGTGTGACTATGTGTGTGACTATGTGTGTGCGTGTGCGCGCGCGTGTGTGTGTATGTGTGTGTGTGTGTGTGTGTGCTTGTTTGTGTGTGCGCGCGTGTGTGTGAGAGTGTCTTGTTTGCGCGAAATGCAAGTTCCTAAACCCCAAAATGGTCATGTGAGAGCGCGCTCATCTCTTGGGATACTTGTCTAGCAACGAGCGAATTTGGGATACCTATATAGCAGCGCTTTACTCTGGGAAACTTCTTGGCACCCCGTGGCCTAGCTATTCGCAGCCCTGGTCTGGACTAGGAGCAACATGGCAATGCCTTCTTCTGGCACCACAACGAGATATGGCAATCGTAGCTATATCACATGTCAATTTAATTTTCATTGTTAGACATTCTCTCTAGTGATGTTGAGCGATTGTATACTTCCTATAACCCCAATGATCCCAGACACGACTAAATGTAGTGGGCAGGGTAAAACCCACGATGAATGTGATGTGTTGGGTGAGGGGTTTGCAGCACATGTTTTTGTTGGGTTGTATGGGTATAGAATGTAATCTGTGTATTCTTGAACAATGCGACATGTCTCCCAACGTGCACACGGTTCTCAGCCTTGAAGAGCAATTGCATTGTGCCCTCCCCATTCACGATTGCATGATCTTTGTTGTGAGCTAGATATGACTCCAATGCAATGTACCGTGGTTGATTTATCAAACCCACATAACTTTTTAATGAGTTTTCTTATTGATATAGTACATATTTTCGATTCATAAGATTTTGATCTTGAGCCCCTTAATTACCAGATGCATTGATCTTTAGCGCCCGACTTATTAGATACATTGATCTTTAGTGCAGCGATTTATCATGATCTTTTATAGGCCGAATTGTCATATGCATTGATCTTTTATAGGCCGAATTGTCATATGCATTGATCTTTTAGAGGTTGAATTATCAAATGCATTGATCTGAATTATCAGCTGCATCGATCTTTACGTGAATGAAAATCAGCACTAGTGATGCGATTCTTGACACAATATATCGATTCTCGATCTTTATACACTGAATTAATCAAGATTATCGATATCTAAATTTCAGATAATCATGATTCTCGATCTTTATGCTCTCAATTTCGACTCGGACCCTTACCCACGCACGGTGCCCTTGAGTTTTAGGCTTTGGATCCGCCTACAACAACTTAATAAGCCGTTTGGCATAACTCCATGACAAAATTATGCCCGCATTGCGACGCCGTCCTCCACGTCGCGGTTTGCCGCACTTTTAAACCACATATAACTCTAATGTATCCTCTCCTCTCCACTCTTTGCTCCCCCCGTCCCCCCCGCGTCCTCCACTTTCTACCATCATTCGTTTCAAGCTATGCCTTCGGGTGGACGGGTGCTCACATTTCGAATAAAGCATGGGCGACTGAGTTTGTAGACCATGTCTTGGCTAGATTTGGGGGCAACGCTTCGGTCCATACCACTGACTATTGTAGTATTGGCTATTGACGACCCAGACGGAAATTGTTTCCAAGTTCCGCGGCGAGCTCGCTCGCTCGGGGGCTTGTGTCGAGGCGGTTCTCACGCCTCACGGATCATGCGATATTATTATAAATTCCCAACGGTGACGACGCCTTGCTTGCGAATGTGGGCCTCTTGCGCCACAAAGGCATCCAAGGCTTGGGACTTGCTATATATAGATGCGTAGAATTATTTTTGTTTTGCCTTACTTCTAGCCCCCCGCCCCCGAAGCCGCTCTTTGCCGCACTGACTTTGGCGCGCTCGTTGGCCACGCCACGGATTCATTAACAAAGTTGGTCAAGCAGGTAACCGCTTGTAATGGCATGCATCTATGGGGAAGTTGTTGGCCCTTTGGCGCTGAAAGGCGTCTCTTGACGTACATATCGTTAACGCGGACACATATGTATTGTGCGGATCGTCCGCCGCAGCGAGAGGCGTGGAGGCCACTTCTTCGTATGTGGGAATGCCTTATCCTACCAACGCATTCTCCAGCCCCGCCTTGGGATGCAAGCGTCCATGCGCTTCCTCGTTGGACGCTTGAGGGGCCGCTTGTCGCATCCGCGGATTACCTTTTCCACCGTTGTTTAGGATATTTTGTGTTTTCATTGTGCTATGTCTATGCAAACGTATTTAGCGCTTCCATTTGCAGTATCCTCAATTCCGTGACCCTCTTGCGTGTCACTTTTGCCCTCTTCATTTCCATGCCTCTTTCTCATCTCCACGACTGTGTGGCAATTCTTGCTATCCATAAATCACCACAAAAGTGAGAATCAGTCGCCGCAAATATTCATTTATTATTTTCTATTCACTTATTAATGATTCATCTTTGATCTATTTACTCAATTTATCTTTTCTATAACGTATTTTGGCAACACGACAACGACAAAGAGAATGAAGAGCAAGGATGAAACACAGAATATGTACCTCGCTCGAAAATAAGGACGGGCATGAAGCCATCTCGCAACAACATCAGTGCGATCGCTTTGAGCACGCATGTCAATCTTAGTAATAAGACTTTTTAAGCGTGATACATGTTAATAACGGCATGCAATTGATATACGTTTTTGGAATTACATTATATATGACTGTACCCATTTGACCCAAACTACAGCGAAAATCTCTGGGCGAAAATGGGGGGTATCGACATTACCCGTAGGAAAGGCTGGGAGGAAAAACGCTATCGTGCCGCCCACTGTCAAATGTTGGGTGCGGATATTTTCGAACCGCACTCTTCCGCATTCTGTGTTTTTTAGCTGCGGGGAATTCCAATGATCTCACTGCCAAACGGGGACAGTTCCGCCCACCGTGATTATTTGTCGTCCATCTATGTGAATTTCCTCGTGTCAGCGCACCCCAACCTTGGGAAGGCGTGCTTAGTCCGACGCCACAACAAGGACATCGACAACTTTATTTGTCCTAGAAGTGCTTCCGAGTCGCCCTCCGCCGGTTCCAATGCCTCCATCCGTATATCCGCCGCCCGTATGTACCCACATATTGTATCATAATCCTCCCATGCCTCTCATGCCTTCTTATCGGCGGATGAACATTAAGCATCCGCATCAAATATCGAAACATTAATGGGATTATGATGTATGTGCCGTATCAGTGGTATCAATGCGTCCATAAAATTCTGCCCTATTTGATCAATGCATCCATGAATTGGTGCCTTATCTAATAATCAGTGCGTCCACGAATGATAAGTGTCCTGCTTAATCAATGGATCCATAAATTAGTGCCCTAACCATTCAATGGATTAGTGAATTAGTGGTGTATTTAATCGACGTACAACGAAACACTAATACACAACTCATACAATTCATGGACATCGGTCGCATCGATGCATCCCATTTGCGATTTCTGAAATAAGATTATTCTCGAAGTGAATAGCAATCCAATCTTGCTATACTATATATATATATATAGACAAGACTGCCATCCGGTAATAATCCGTCTCAAAATTTCATTATATAATTGGAAATGTGAGGAGACCGATGCTGACTGGTGCATCAATGCATTCGCCCCGCATTACCCGCATCAAGGCATCTATGAAATAGTGCCCTACTTCATCGACGAGTCCATGAATTTGTGCCCGACATAATATGTGCGTCCAGGAATCACCCCCCCCCCCCCATTTAATCGATGCATCGACGAATTAGTTGCCCATTTGATTGATGCATCCACAAATCAGTGTCCTACTTCTTGGAGGCGTCCGCGAATTAGGATAATAACAAAACGGATGACGCTTCAAAGCTTGATGCATAGTGGTTGATGCTTAATTCAATCTTTTAATTTTTGAGGCCGCTGCGGAGATTTAAAGAGCATCATAGACCTAGCACGAAATACAATATCGAGCGGACCGAGTGAGAATTTTCGGCGCCAGTTTGTACCTAACGTTTTTCAAAAAACATCTTTGTCGCCGCCAGCCTCTCGGCATTTGGCTGTCTCTCATGGGAAGCTTTCAATCGGTGAATATGCACATAGTCTTGTAATCAAAACACAGATGACCAGACACTACGGGGATTTAAGGGAATTGTGGCAGTTAGCCTTATGAGAGCTAATTGCAAATACAAATATGTTATGTTCCGCTTGGTGCTGCTTTCTCTGCGGGTGGAAGTGAAGATGGAGGTAGAGATGTGAAGATGCTTAGAGATTGAGATGTTGAAGATGTTTGGTGTTTTGACTGTCGATTGTAATTTAACAATGGAATTGTAAAAGGTTTTGTCACCTCCCTAAAATGCACTAGGCTTAATAGCTTTCGCCTAGCTAGCGTGCACGTGCTCTCGCTTTGCCTACGTGTCAGGTGCTAGGGCACTCCAACCCTCATCAACAGACTAGCGACGCGGCTCGTCCATCATTGGGAACCTCGTTTAGCATTGGGAGCTTCGTCCACCGTGTCATATGGTTGGTTAGACTTATTGTGCGTACCCGTACGTACTAGGAGGTACTGGGCGCCCGCCGGCGGCGCAGCGGCGGCGGCCCCGGAGGGGGGTGCGCTCGCAGGCCCGTCGGCATCCCCTCACCTCCCCGTGGTGGGCGCTGGAAACCCCGTAGCCGTGCCAGGCCTGGCACGGTAGGGGGCTAAGAGGGCCGACAGCTCGATCCGTGGGATCAGCAGCTGTCGGGAAAGCCCTGTACAGAGGGCTTTTGAAAAAAATAATTTCTGTGCACTACCGGCGCCAAGATCTCCCGCTCGGCCCGTCCGATATGTTTTTTCGCGCACAGATACTCCTAGATACATCCTTACTTTTAGGAGTGGGACATGTACTACGGCAGCGTTTGATGGCGAGGAGGGTACGGCCGGATCAGCGGTGGGAGGCGGGTGTTGGAGCTGGTGGTCGCCAGCCGGGAAGCAGCGCCAAGAAAGGGCGCTCGCTAGCTATCGACCAGCCCTGTGCCGGTCGAACCTTACCGAGGGGTGAGGCGAGACATGGCACAGGACGGTGGCTAGTCGCAGACGGAGGAGCGGCTACAGGAGGCGGCGGCGATCCTCAGGATCAGCCGCCGCCGAAAAGCCCTGTACGGAGGGCTTTTTTTGGACACTAAAATAATGTCCGTACCCGGCGTCGCGCAAGTTGGGGAGCAGCACCAGGGTAGGGCGCTCACTAGCGCGCCGCTACGTCGTCCAACGTCTTCTCCCGGGGGGAGGAGTCAGCTGGGACGGCAAGGAGGACAGTCGCGACGGGAGGAGCGACACGATCTGGCGGCGACGACCCTTTGGGTCGGCGCCGCCGGAAAACCCGGCACGGAGGGTTTTGCTTAATTCCGGGCGCCCGCGGCCCGCCGGATCCGGCTACGGTGACCTGCCCCCCCCCCTCTTCGAGACCCACTACCCCGACAGACCTTAATACTCCTAGGAGTCCTTGAGCGTGGGCCCGGGTGAGCGCGGAGGCCCCCGCTCAAGAACAGGCTGCTCGGTGGACGCGCGATCAGAGGGGGGAGGGTACGGCCACAGGCCGGAAAACCGACAGGTACCCGGGTACCAGACAGAGAAAAAACCGGGGAAATGAGCGGGGAAAATTCAGGCGCGGAGGCAGGAGCGCTAGTTTTTTCTATGTCTGTGCGTCTCGGTCCCCCCCACCTGTCCTCGAGGTGATGGGGGACCTCGACACGGAGGACCGCCGCGTCGGTGGACGCGGCATGACCTTGGGGCGGGGTTTACGGGATGGAGCGGCGGGATCGACGAGCGACCGCGCGAGGAGGGGTTTTTTGCCAGCCTTTCCCCTCCTACCTTCGGCAAGACCGAAGTCACGCGGGAGCTAGATTAGGCTGGCCCGTCGTCCCTCCCGAACGCCGACCGGCCTAGGCCGGTCGACACCCCGGTTCGGCGGGAGCGGGCCGTGCATCGTGAAGGTCGAGCAGCAGTTTAGTTTTGCATTTCTAGACAAGTGGATTTATTTTTAGATCTTTTTTTCTTGATTACAAAATTATTACGCTGTTACTGCTTAGGCGGGGGGACTGTGGCAATTACTGCGGTTGCTTACAGTTTTTTTAACTCCCGAGGAACGTCGGCACACATTGCAGATAGGTGTGTCGATAGGTGTACCTGGTCGAAGAGACCCGGGCTAAACTCGCTTATAAGTCCTGCATGGCTTGGTAGAGAGGCCCGAGAGACAGCAGTCGGTCCAGTTTGCCGGCACATGTTGTAAACAATTTCCATTTTTTTTTTTTTAGGAGGTACTGGCAGTAAAATACGCATTAGAACCCTCACTAAATTGTAGTAGCGACGTACCCACGATGAACGCCCTTCCGATGGAAAAGCACGAATTGGAATTAGTAACGAGTACATGTACAATGTCATGCAATGTAATGTTGCAACTACAAGTCCTTGGTACATGTCCCCGGTCCCTCGTACAAGAATCATGTTAAGATGTCGCTTTCTTGTCTCCACCCACCACTGCGCCGAGCGTAGATGTAGCCCCGGCTAGCACCCGTCATTTCACCAGTCTCGCTGATTGAACTGCCCCACGGCCAATCGGCGCGGGCAAATTAAAGCCTTGGAATCTGACCCGTCTTCGATATAGTGTCTCGGTATATGTCTAATCGGGATGATAAATAAGTGCGGGCTATGCCTATATATACACGACACATATATTATTGTGATCAATCCGTATTACAATAATATTCGGAAGGACAAGGTGCATGTGCTATCTAGTCATGCAGTCAACGTATTGCCATGATTCTGCCTGCCACATCAACACATATATCAAGGACATTATTTTAAACGTGGATCTCCTCACAATATGTACTCGTGCCGGTCGCTTTTGTCCGACCAGTCCGTTCGGCCTCTAATTTCCCGTGCCAAGCATACAAGGCATAGCAACTACATGGCTCCCATCTTTCACTACTTGCTCGGTTGAAGGTGGTGCCGGTCGGAGGGTGGTGCCGAATGCCGGTGGGCATGTTCACATGCGCATCTCGCTCCCACCGGGGCCTCCGCCGTGCGCCGTTTTGATATAATTCTTGCTTTATCATTAAAACGGCGATGTTGGCGGTATGCTATCTCGGAGAGACGATATTGACGGGATATCTATTTCGAACTTTTGATGTTGGTGGTATATTATATGCCAACTACACTATGGCCGATGTTACTATATATGCTTTAGTAATCAATGTGAGGCGCCCACCGGCGGCGCAACGACGGCGGGAGGGGGGTGGGCTCGTAGGCCCGTGGGCATTTACCCCCACCTCCCCGTGGTAAGCGCCGGTAACCTTACAACCGTGCCAAGTTTGGTACGGTCGGGGGCTATGCGGGGTGACCCCGGCAGATGTGATCCGCGCGATCGGCAACTGTCGGAAAGCCTCACTGCGAAGGGCTTTCAAAAAATGGTATTTTTACACCACCGCTAGGATCTCGCCCTTGGTTAGTCAGATATTAGTTTTCAAGGCTGGATATTCCTCGAATACCTTCTTGTCTACGGATGGGACATGTGTCTCAAGAATTTTTGGCGGCGAGGAGGGTACGGGCGGATCTAAGTCGGCGGCGGGTGTTAGAGCTCGCGTCGGACAACCGGGAAGCAACGCAAGGGCAAGGCGTTGGTACTAGCCAAGCAACCTCGTGAGACTCGAGTCTCCTGTGGAGGCGAGGTGAGACGGTACGCATGCCGGAGGAGGTCGCATACGGTGGAGTGACACGGTATGGTAGCGGAGATTCCTTGGATCGACCGCCGCCGGTAAAGCCCGGTACAGAGGTTTTTTTGCTAAATGTTTCCGTAACCAGCATTTTTGCGGAAGGCGCCCCGCTCTATGCGTTCGACCAACCCCTCCCCTAGTCGGTACCCACTCATCGACATGAATGCCTCAGGCAATGTGCCTAAGGTTATCGCGACAACGCATTGCTTGGGAAGGCGGACCTTTGCAGCGTAAACCACCGGAAGAGGGTACGGAATGATACGGCGGATCAATATATGTCGTGGAAAACAAGCGGAGAAGGACCGGGGAAAGGAGAAGAATCTGGCGCGGAGGCAAGAGCGCCAGCCGCAATTATGATTCCCCTTACTTCCACGCCCCCGAAGGGGGATGGAAGCCTACGCTAGATGGCGAGCTGCGTCGGGAGGAGCAACATTTAACTCGGACGAGGGTTTGCGTGGATCGAGCTGGGACCGTCGACGACTTGTGCGAGGGTTTTTTCGCCTCCCTTCCTCCCGAGCTCCGGCACGACCGGAGTCGCACAACGGCAGAGGTCAGGCATGCCCGACTTGAACGGCGCATGTTGACCAACTTGGCTAATTTAGCATCGTCCTCGTAGCGGCTGGAGCACGCCGCGCATCATGGAGACTAGCGACACATTATTTTTCATATTGGCACGCACAAACATACACACAACAATTCAAAACATGTGTACCGTATGGATTTGACGGTGTTGTAATGCCATAGATTATACTGCGGTGGCCCCTAGTGTGGGTGCTGCTGACTCTCGTTCTTTGCGTTCCGACAGTTATGTCCGCATGCATCATTTCGTTCGTCGAACTACTTGTATTCCTTTTCGGCGTTTTGGGGGGGATGTGCGGCGAGAGTTCATGCAACGTCTTTTTGCTGCTCTTCATGGTACTTTTGGTTCCTATCTCCGCGATGCTTTGCAGGAGGGCAGTAGTGCTGATGCTGTGGCATGCCTTCCCGTTCCTCGGGCTTAGGTTTTTTCCTCTGTTCTTCTTTTAGCTTGGTGGCCTCCACTGCTTTTTCTTGTAAGAAATTCTTTAGAAACTGCGGTAGCCCCTTTCGCTGATTTGATACGATAACCCTTCGTTATCCGAACTCGATGATGCCATCACCGCCTCACCATCGACCGCAACTTTAATTGCGCCTCTCCTCTTCCAGACACGAGCTGCCTCATCACCCACATTTATTGTACTCTTATTCGTGTTGTGATGGCTGCTACCGCTTATTCGGCTGCCGGCCTCGTTTCCTGCACTAGCGGCTCAGCCCGCACGGTGCGTAGCGCTTTATTATTATGTATAGTACTGATGCTCGGTACGGAAGCAGAATTACTCGTTCGTTCCATCAATTTAACGCCGTTTCGTCACCGTCAACTACACACTCATCTTGGCTAATACTCTGCTGATTGCGCTGTGCTCCCGACAGCTTGCTCCCTCCCTACGCCTGAAGGCCAGCACATCCTCACTCCGTGTTTCCTCATCCGCTCTTTCTCGCGGAAGTCACGTCAGAGTCAACCCTCTCACTTTCCGTACTAGTACCCTCCGCTCTACCGCGCCGCTCAGTCGACAGGTTCTCACGATGGCCTCCGCTTCGGCCACCCCCGCTATCATCGTCGGTAAAGGAAGGGTCGGGCAAGCCCTGCTGGACATGGGACCCAGCGAGGACGTGATCCTCGGGCGTGGCGAGCCGATAGCCGGCCCGGAAGGTCCGATCATCGTGTGCACTAGGAACAACGACCTTCAAGGTACGGGTACTGCTGCGACCCCCTGATTGCTGCCTTCGGTTTCCCCGCCCTAACCTCGCGAGCACGAACTAGAACAGGAAAATGTGACAGACCATCCCGCTTCTCAAGTGCGAGCATGCAACCCCTCTCATTTCCGCTTTCGTGTCAGGTGTCGTGGACGCAACGCCTCCGGAGCGGCGAGACGACCTGGTGTTCATCCAAAACGTGAGCGAATCCGGGATTTATTACAAATATTTTCTCTCTCCGCCTGCTGTTGGTATGTGCAACGTTGTGAGATTAATAAAGTAAAGTGTGATGATGGCATGACGGTATGGGGTGGTTGGGCTGTGCAGGGGATGCTGCAGCCCTGGTTAGATGCAGCTGGGTTGGGTGACAACACGCAGGTGCTGGTGTTTTTCGCGGTGGCCAAACTTGGTGACACACCTCAGGACGGAAAAACGGACGTGAACCCGGAGGGGCTGACGGCAGCGTATGGGAAACATGCCCAGAGCGTGGCGGATCGTCTTTCGAACGGAGGGCTGTCTTGCAAGGTGCTGGGGCGGGTGGCGTTTCAGAAGGCGATGCTGGAGAAGCTGATTTGGATTGCGGCGTTTATGTTGGTGGGTGCCAAGCACGGCGGGACAGTGGGCGACGTGGAGAGAGATCACAGGGAGGACGTGACTCTGCTCATCAAGGAGCTGGCGTCTGCGGGTGCGGCTGAGCTATCTATCAGCCTGGACGCTGGCTACGTGGATCGCCTGACTGCGTATGCGCGCACCGTGGCGCACTTCCCAACCGCAGTAAAAGAGTTTGAGTGGCGCAACGGTTGGTTCTACGACATCTCAAAGAGGGCGATGACGGACGGCAAGCCTGATCCCTGCCCCACCCACACTGCCTGGCTGAAGGAAGTGGGTGCCATCTAGGGAGCAGAGTTGTGGTGTTAACCCCCGTCATGTAGCTAGGACAGCAGTTTTGCAAAAAAAAAAAAATCACAAGTTTTTCAAATTTACTTCAAAGTCTTTTGCGTTGCATGGGATGCAGTGACTGTCAAGTGTCTAACCAACCCAGCAGCATGACGTTTAGCAAGGACAGGAAGTACCCTGCAACCCTAAAGCATCAGCAGGTGATGATGCAGTGGAGGGAGGGAGGGATATGGGTGAGGTGGTGTCTAGGGAGGAGGTGCTCAGTAGTGAGGAAAGTTATGTTAGCCCAACCAACTGATGCAGAGCGGGGAGAGCGTCAGAGAAGTGGGCGGAGCATATTTGCAAGGACAAAAAGAAAACATTTCCAAATACGTGCATTAGCTACTCAGTTTCAAGTGTCTCGACGGTGACATACAGATAGACGGTAACAAGTGTCTCGACGTCTCTACAGCATGTTGTTCAGTACACACACAGTGAGTGCCCTAAGACTCACAAGAGTTGGGAAAGGATGTGTCTAGCAACAGCCGCCGCCAGGGGCACAGGAGACGGCTGCGCCGCTGTCGTTGCCCACAGGCAGAGCACCGCAGCCGTCGAACAGGCCGTAATGCACGCTGCGGTCGCCCACCACCTCGAAGTGCTTGGACAGCCAGCTCACGCCGTTCTCGCCCACCATGGCGCCCGAGTTACCGCACACCAGCAGCGGCTTGCCCTTCACAAAGCGGTGGTGATCGTCCAACTGGTACGCATTCTCGTGGCCCTTGATGGTGCCCTGCAACGCAGCCATTACCATCGTTACCACTCACAATACCGCACAGGTGGCCGTCACGCAGGTCCAACTTAAAGAGCTTAGACAGGAACCCTTTGTGTTGGGTGTCAAAACACACACACACATGCTCCCCCCCCCCCCCCCCCCCCTTCTCTCTCTCTCTCTCTCTCTCTCTCTCTCTCTCTCTCTCTCTCTCTCTCTCTCTCTCTCTCTCTCTCTCTCTCTCTCCCCCTCTCTCTCTCATACGCACACTCTCTCTCTCTTTCTCTCTCTCACAAACACACACACGCACAATCTCTTACCCTTGCTCACACTCACGCACACATATTCACACACACTCTCACACACACACACGCACCTTGTAAACAGCGTACTGTCCGTAGTCCTCACACAGAGTCTCCAGGAGCCCAGGAAGCTTGAAAAGCCTGTAGGTGATGGAGTAGAACTTTGCCTCGCCCAGCAGCAGCTGCAGCTCAGGGTCGTGGATCTGGATGGGCGAGGAGGTGAGGATGCGCGCGTCGGTGAAGCCCACCTTTCGCGCCTCCCTCTCGAAGTCGCTGATGTACATCGCGCCAGAAATGCACTCGCCCCACAGCACCTACCCCAAGGTTGTGCTCAGTCATGAGAAGCACCACAAGCAGTACATCTGTGTGTGGTGGGGGAGAGGGGGGGGGGGGAATATGGTAAAAGACTTGGGCGCGTGGCATGTATGAGAGGGATACCTACCTCGTGCTTCTGGACCTCCAGGGGAAGACGCCTGTCGCAGTACACGTCGCTAAAATATAGCTCACCGCCTGGTGCCAGCACACGGTAGGCTTCCGCCAGCACGCGCGGCTTGTCTGGGCTCAGGTTGATCACGCAGTTGCTGATCACCATGTCTTGCGACTCGTCTTCGATGCCCGCCTGGTCAAGGTACTCAATGAAGCCCTGAATGACACCCCCACGCGCATATACCTCAGTGACCCAGCTTCACCACAGCATACTCCCGCCCACCAGCTTCACCATAGCATGCTAATGCCCAGCATAACACCAATCATCACTATGCGTTAGAGTAGTTGACTCATTCCTATGTTTCATGGTGCTCTGGATTAATGACATGGTGAGTGCTGGTGTTGCGCGGCAGTGTGCTTAGCTTAGCTTTACAGGAGATTGGTGCAAGTTAGGAGCAGTGGCTCAAGAGGCACACACACCTTGACAAACTTCATGTTTTGCTTGGAGAAGCCCTGCTCCTTGCAAAACCCCTCCACGTGCTTCTGCGACACCTCCAACTGCTCCTCCGTCATATCCACGCCCGTCACGAACCCATTCTCGCCCACCAGCGCGGCCGCGACGTAGCAGTCGCGCCCGGTCCCGCTACCCAGGTCGAGAACGCGTAGGCCTGGCGTACCGAGAGGCCACGGAAAAGGAAAGGGGTGGAGGGGTACTGGCTCAGTAGGTTACAAAACCAGCAAAGCAAAACCAACCAAAGTAGCGACATACAAAGAAACGTTATGTTGTTGTATTGTTGTGGATGCTCGCGGCGCACACCCCCTACCTTCGATTCCGAGCGGGATCGGGGCGCCACAGCCATAGAATCGGTCGTTGATTTCGCTGGGCACCTTGTTTATAAGCTGGCGGACGAGGGGGTGAGGGCGGCCAGAGGCAGTGCAGGCGGAGGTCTTGAGGTCCTTGCTGCTGGCCAATACTTTGCCGTAGTAGTTCTTCACGCTGTCGTAGGTGTTCTCCATTGTCGCACAAGCCGCAGCAGCCGGGGTGTCCTTGCGTCTCACTGGAAACTGGGAATATATGCCACGTGTGTTCCTCGCAGGTGTCAATAATATAGTCAATTGTCTGGTGTGAAGAATAGCCTGGCGTAGGGTAAGGATGTTGTGATGGCGTCCTCGGCACTTTGTTCCTACTGTGTATGTCACAGCTCGCTACCTGTTCTTGCTGCAATATCCGAACGCAAAGGCTGGTAGGTGTCCTGAGTCCCAAAGCTAAAGAATAAATTGATGACAATAAGGATTATATGGATATCAATCTATTTCTAATCGCTGCCCCACACATTTATATAGCGCCCATCGATAACATGGGAGGGAGATGCGTCCAATAAGGATCAATCCTTATAAGGATTAATGGTGACGTATCTGCGTGGCTGCGAAGGATACGGGCTCCAAATACTAATAATGAGGTACCTGTACATCCGAAAATAGATGCTCAGCAGATTCCGAAGATTTTATTTATTCTATTGGGCGGTACGGGTAGTAGTACACTAACTATTGAGCATAAATAATGATATGCGCGTGGCACACACAAATATCGCTGAACCGGGCACGCGAGGTGGGAAGTGACCGGTTACCACGCCGCCGTGGCAGCAGAAGCGTAAGTAATCCTCCGTCGCTGTGTGTACATTGGAGACTTGGATGTTCGATGAGATTACACGGCGAGGCTGCTGCGTGGGACACGAGCTCTGTCAAAGCGGCGTCATCGCAACATACGAAAAATCTTACACTCACATTATTTGTATGGCCTTGTGCTGCGTTGCCGCTGTGAATCTGCGGACGAAAAGCTGAATGTTAATTGTTATTTAATTCGATCATCATCTATTTATTTTATCAACATCTATTAGATGGATGAAAATAAATAATCAAGGCAATATATTTATAAAAAATACTACCCGGTTGGAAATGAGAACAGATAGAACAGATAGTAATCCATTGTGAATGGGGAGAAAATGTCTCCACGGAAGGGACGAAAGTATTGGGGGGGGGCAATGGGTACATCGGATTTTGCTCGAGACGTGTTCGACACGGCCTTAAGTAAGTGTGAGGCCTACGGCGAACGTCGAAGGGGTCTACGGCTCACCGGTACACTCACACTGCGCTTCGTATCCATCAACATTGCAACCGCCGCTTCGGACACTTTGCCCGTACAGTCCCCCGAGATCTTGGTAGGGGCGAGGGCTACGGTGACACCGTCGTGACCTTACTCGAGCGCGCTGACAATGCCACCCTAGATGTGGCGGCCGAGATATTGGGCCTTCCCGCAGCTAGCCTACCCCGCAACACTCGCTCCGGGATGTCTCTCCGCATACGTTTCGGAGGCATGGGGATGGGGGACTTGGTTGCCTTGGCGGATGCGGCCCATGTTGGAGCGGCCGGTTTGGTTGTGGGTTCAGCTATCCGTTTCCTTACAACACAAGATGCTCGCGTGCGCGGGGATTCCCAAGACGAAGTTCCGACGGAGCCGACCATGTATGGACGGTTAGCGACTGCTATGACCACATCGGTGTCCCGAAGGCATGGCACACCGGACGGAGACGACGGCGACAACGAACCCATGTGGTCGTTAGAACTCGCTTCGTCGTGGGTGCGCTTAGACTGTGCGTGCGGTTCTCACGCTCTCGCCGAGTCCGAACCCTTGATAACCACAGCCTTAGCGATGCTTCCCCCGCAACGTCCAACGGTGGCACGCGCAGGCTGCGTAGATGAAGCACGATCAAACAACGAGCACATTGCTCGGTCTCTTGATGGCCTACCCTCGCTCGTACCCCTTTCTGCGTTTGCCACGGACATCTTTCCAAATCTACAAGCCGACATAAGTGAGCGCGTCAACCTGCTTCGCTTCGCGAAGCTCGCTCCCACGTTTTCCAACCGCGCTCGGCCGGAGTCTAGGCATTTTGTTTCTCGTCTCGGCCACGGCGCCCTCGCGTTTTTGGCTTCGGGCCCGCCTACTTCGGGTCGCCTTGGCGAGCTCCGTGACGAGTTCCATGAGCACTACGACGCAGTTTTCCGCGTCGCGGTCTGTCGCATTTTCGGCCTACCCTCATCCCGCATCCTCTCTACTCCACGCTCCCACACTGCTTGTGCTTCTTGCCATTTCTATGTTCAAGCTATGCGGGGTGCGTTATCGTCGGCGGGTGTTGACATGTCGGACGATGCGTGGGCCACTGCTTTCGCGGACCATTTGGCTCGATGCGGCGGAGATGCTTCGGTCCACACCGCTCACTATTGGTTAGTGACGGCCCTTAAGGAAATCATCTCCGAGGTTCGTGGCGCACTCGGGGTTGGCGTCGAGGTTCTCAAAGATCCCACGATGTTAGTTCAACTCCCCAACGGCAACGACGGCCTCCCCGCGGATGTGGGTGCCTTGCACTCTCACGGCATCCGAGGCTCAAAACTTGCCCTTGATGCCGTAGTTTCCGGTTTGTTCGGCGTTTCTAGTCCCCCGTCTCCCGAAGTCGCTCTACGCCGTGCTGAGACGACCAAGTTCGAGAAGTACTCGATGGGGTGAGGAGTCGCCCCGACATCCGTTTCATTCCCTTTGCAGTCACGGAATTCGGTACTCTCGGCGGCCACGCCGCGGCTTTCTCGACGGAGCTAGCCAAGCAGGCAGCCGCATCTTATGGGATGCATGTGGGCAAGTTGTTGGCCTCTTGGCGTCGAAAAGTCTCTCTCGCCGTCCATGTTGCTCACGAGGACAACGTCTTGCGCGGCTTGTCCGCCGCTGCGGACGGCGTGGAGGCCGCTTCTTCCGCGGATGGGATGCCTTCTCCTCCCACGGCGCTCTTCACCCGCGCCATGGGCCGCAAGCGTCCCCGTGCTTCCTCGAGCGGTGCGTGAGGCGCCGCTTGTCGCCTCCACGTGTTGCATTCTCGGCGTGGCCTAGGAGTTTCCTTAGGTTAATCTGCTAGATTTGTGCAAAATGTAGTGCTTTCCTTTTGCCGTGCTTCGGATTCCGTGATCCTCTTGTCACTCTTGCCCTTTTGTTTCCCCTCCCTCTTCCCATGTCCGTGCTCATCTTGCTCTTATTGTAACCGCATTAATTGCGAATACTTATCCTTGTTATATTTCCCTCCCCAAATTGATCGAGCTTATTTTATTTCAAAAAGAACATATGAGCACGGACAAGGAAAGAGGGAGGGGAAACAAAAGGGCAAAAGTGATAAGAGGATCACGGAATCCGAAGCACGGCAAAATTATGCTCTGCATTGTGCACAAACCTAGCATACCAGACTAAGGAAACTCCTAGGCCACGCCGAGAATGCAGCACGTGGAGGCGCCAAGCGGTGCCGCACGCGCCACTCGAGGAAGCACGGGGACGCTTGCGGCCCATGGCGCGGGTGAAGAGCGCCGTGGCAGGAGAAGACATCCCAACAGAGGAAGAAGCGACCTCCACACCGTGTGCGGCGGCGGACAAACCGCGCATGACGTTGTCCTCGTGAGCAACATGCACGGCGTTTCTGAAATGCCGAAAACGCGCTTTTTTTGTACACGCGACAACTGCGTACACGTGCTTAAAGCCCCCGTTGTGTTACGGACCGTCTACACGCGTCCACGTAAGTTCTTCAAGCCCCCCAAGGCTCTAGTTGCTAGGTTGCTTCAATATGACCTCTAGCTAGGGGTGGTCTTTACGCGCTCGAGCTGACCGGTCGTCGTTTGAATTCATGTTTCCGGAGGGGATGTAGTTCAAGGTCGTGATGGCGCATTCTGCCGCTTGCAGTATCTATTTCAAAATCGGCCAGTGCAATGCCCGACGAGCTCGACGGACCTGAGCTTGCGGCTAAAGGCGGCGGGAAACGCACGGGTAGAGGGAGGTTTCAGAGTAAGCGGCGGACGAAAGATCGAGAGCTACGGGCATAAGCGGCGAAGGCAGCCGCGCAGGAGCAAGCGGAGCAAGCTGATTGTGACGAGTACAGTCATGCAACAGTACATTGCAATACATTGTACATATACTCGTTACTAATTCCAATTCGTGCTTTTCCATCGGATGGACGTACACACGTGGGTACGTCGCTACTGCAGTATTCATAAAGGGTGTTGATGCTACAGTACGACCAGTACCTCCCGGTACGTACAGATACGCATAATTAATCTAACGAGCCAGATGACGCGCCTAAGCGAGTTCTTCGATGCAGAAGGAGCCGCGTCGTGAAACCCAATGCTAGACAGGCCGCGTCTCAGAACATATGACGACGGTTAGACAGCCCTAACGCCTGACACGTAAGCGCAGCTTGCAGGTGTAAGCTATCTGGGCAGAAACCTATTTAAGCCCAGTGCAGTAGAGGGAGGTGACAGAACCATTTAACAATTCCATTGTTCACTTACAATATATATTGCTTAAGTACAGCAGTGAGACATCTTCTCAACATCTTTCACTGGCATCACTCGACAACATCATTTTGCCATCTTGCAACGACAGACCAAGACAGATTAGAACTGATTTGTGCTAGCGTTTAGCTTGAGGAGGCTAACCGCCACACTCGTTTTGGAGCTCATTGGTCGACACACGTTTTCGCTACCAATTGATTCGCTCGACGTTGCTTATTTGATTCGATATGGCTTCCGTCGGACCTGGACGTTTCGTGGTGGTCGTAATTCATGTCGGAGGGACTAAACTGTCGAACATTAAGCTTGTGTTACAACGTGAGCCTCGTACCGGTAAAACTTGGCTCCCGGCTGGCTCTGTGGCACCCAACGAAGAGCCTGTTGATGCTGCCGTTCGTGAGTTACACGAGGAAACCGGTCTCACTCTAACTCCGGACGATTTGACGCTGTTGAGTGACGCTCCTGTTCAAGTTGCGTTACCTAATGGACAAGAGCTTGTTTTCGTGTACTCGGCTTCTGTCCCTGTCCTGTTTGCTACCAGCCACTTACGTACTCCTGCTCAAGTCGAGTTGGCTGTTACTGCACATTCGACGATTAATCCGGATGGTACTTACGTCGTCCCGGAAACAATTACCATAGACGGTCTGAATCTTACGCCCGCTCAGACGGGGTTACTTCCCGCTATGAAGCACAAGAGCGAGTTACTTCACTTCGGTTACGTGACTCAATGGGAGACTTTCCGTCGTGCAGTCTACCAACACATCCCGGTCTTTCATGAGGACACGACTATCCCCAGACAGATCTTCCTGTTACCCCGATTTTCTACGGTGGATACTGGTCATGTCTAGCTGTTGATTCGAGACCATATGAATCAATTGTTCGGTGATGGGCCGACTGATTTACGTGTGGGTACTCCAATGCCTACTCGGAACTTGGCTGGCCTACCTGTGACACTTACGGAGACGCAACGCAAGGCTGCAATTAACTCCCCGTATCAGTCTGGAGGCAACGCTCGTGACTTGGAGGACTGGCTTGAAGCGCAACCTCAGCGCTTTCTTTTGCTCGGCATTACGGCTGACCCGTATGACTCAGTAGTCTGGGTTACGTCGCAGTTTTCTGGACCTCTAAATGGGTGGTGGCTGAACCGTAAAAACCAAGCCGCTATTCCGTCTACTTACGACCTGCTTGTCGAGGAGTTATGCAAGACCACGTTTCTCCCTAACATCCAAGACGACGCGATTAATGCTCTGCTCAACCTTACGCAAGGCAGCATGAGTTACGTTGTCTACGTCAAGCAGTTTAATGACTTCTTACGTCGGTCGCGTCAGGACCTTACAGCCGACGTTCAGTGCGTTCATCGCTTTATTAATGGCCTAGCTAACTTTGCCCTGAAGACCCAAGCTAAGTCACACCGGTCGCAGAAGGGTTACAACGTCACTCTGGTGGAGCTACAGAATTTCATGAATGGCGTCGTAACGGATTCGCCGGAACTCGGTAGCATGAGGTCTTCAGCATGCCCATCTGCTCAACCAACACGCAAGCGCAACTTTGACGACCCACTCGTCGAAGCTTCTAAGATCTGGAAGCGCAACGGTGGTGGCCGTGGTCGTGGCCGAGGACGTGGACGTGGAGGCAATCAAGGTGGTGGTCGTGGTCAAACATCTGGCCGAGTTGACTTCACAACACTCGCTAATGCGATGACACCAGAGGAACACAAGAAGCACATGGAGAAGGGACTCTGCTTCAAGTGCCACAAGAAGGGACATCGTTTGTTTCAGTGCCCAGAGTGGAAGGGCAAGGCACCAATGGAGCCGCCTCAGTC
Source organism: Tetraselmis chui (assembly GCA_026401115.1). Lineage (NCBI taxonomy): Eukaryota > Viridiplantae > Chlorophyta > Chlorodendrophyceae > Chlorodendrales > Chlorodendraceae > Tetraselmis > Tetraselmis chui. The sequence goes on from JAPMLY010001266.1 coordinate 22,471, forward strand.
TAAGAAGCAATGATGGTGGCAAGGCTGTTCTACCAGCGAACTGGAGCAGCCGGCTACATCTACTGTTCGTTCTGAAACACGATTAACGACAGAGGTCGTCGACACGCCTTCGACATCTCCATCGACAATAGTCGCGACACCTGCAACGCTAGTCGCAGGTCGTCGTCGTCAGAAACAGCACAGACAGAGTCGTAAACATGTAACCATACGTTCGATTGATTGGAAACTTGTTGACTCAGTCTTTGACCCTCTGCATGCACGATTCAACTTCACATTGGAGGGATGTGCAGATGATGAAGGTCTGAACTCGCACGGTGACTTACCTCACTGTTCGCCGAGTGACTCGATTCTTGAGAGGGATTTGATCGGAGAACGGGTGTTTATTAACCCACCCTGAAAGCTAGCTGAGCAGATTGCACAGCATTTTGAGGATTGTCGTCGAACATCTCCGACATCTACGATGGCTGTTTTTGTACTACCGAAATGGGCGAAATTTACTCCTCTGACTAAGCACTGGAAACTCTACCAAGAATTCCCAGCGCGGACACAACTTTTTACTCGCCAGTCACTGGAGAACCCAGCGCAACATGAGGTGGTTGCTCCAGCTCCTTGGCATGTACAGCTGTGGTTAGTCGACGCTGATTGTGCGTTTTACGACTTGACATCGTCTACAACATCTGACCAACCCACCTCGGTACGTGTACCCTCTGGCGACGCGGAACAGTCCATCGCTACGCTGCGACAGTTATCTTCGCCAGCTAAAGCCCTACTGACTGACCTCACGGAAGCTCGTCCGTTAATTCGAATTGAGCCGACTGAGAAAACTCTTGATAGCGGACACCAAATTTCTGGATTAGTGGATTGCACTGCGACGCTTGATTTTGTGTCTGAGGACTTCGCACGACGCTTCGCTTTACAGACTCGGAAGTCTGTGACTAAGACCCATGTTCGACTCGCCAACGGACAGCGAGTGACTTCTTCGACAGTCTGCGATGTTACTTTGAGCTGGCTCGACTCGAATTTCACCGGACTTTTTACGTCTTACGTGATTTACGTGCTTCTGATTTAATCTTGGGTTTACCATGGCTTGATGACGAACATGCCTCTTTACAATGACATGGCAGTGGAGGCTGGCTACAGTGAGTTCGGCTCGCCAATTCTTTTTGTGCGCAAAGCTGATGGCTCCCTACGTCAGTGCATTGATTACCGTGGCCTTAATGAGGTTACGCGTAAGGATGCTTACCCGCTTCCGCGTGTGGACGACACACTCGACGAACTTAAGGACGCGAACTTTTACACCCACCTTGACCTCGCCTCTGGCTTCTGTCAAGTTCGAGTGCGTGACCAGGACATCCACAAGACGGCGTTTCAGACCAATGATGGCTTAATGGAATGGGTCGCCATGCCGTTTGGCCTGTGCAATGCACCATCCGCGTTTCAGCGGATGATGAATGACATACTTCGCGACTTTTTACACAAGTTCGTAACAGTCTACCTCGATGACGTCTGTATCTACAGTCGAACTCTGGAGGAAGACCTGGAGCACTTGCGTCTCGTTTTGCAACGCTTCAAGGAGGAGGGCTTGAAATTACGCCTTAAGAAGTGTTTCTTTGGACTGCAAGAGATGGAGTACCTTGGCTATACTGTGTCAGCTGGTAAAATTTCGGTTTCCACAAAGAAAGTCGAGGCCGTTGCAGACTGGCCAGTGCCCACGACGCAGAAGGAGGTTCGCAGTTTCGTACAGTTTTGCAACTTCTACGCCAGATTTATCCATCATTTTAGCGACCTTACGGCTCCATTGATGGACTTACTGCGGAAGTCCCAACCACAGAAGGTTACGCTGACGCCTGCCTGTTTGGAAGCCTTTGAGACTCTCAAGTTACGGCTCATTTCCGCGCCATGCATGATCCTTCCGGAGGTCTGCTCGGACGCGACGTTCACCGTGGCTACAGATGCTTCAACATTGGGGATTGCAGCAGTCCTGTTGCAAGACCAAGGAGGAGGCCTTCAACCAGTCTCTTACTGGGCGCGTAAGCTGAATCCAGCTGAGCGTGGTAACACTTACTCCGCGTACGACTTAGAAGCTTTGGCCGTATGCGAAGCTGTCAAGCATTGGAGGTGCTATCTTGAAGGATGCTCTAAGTTCCTTGTCGTAACAGACCACGACACACTGCGACATCTGCTCAAGCAACCGAACAACAGGCTGAACAAGCGGCAAGCAAGATACCTGCGGGATTTGCACTCGTTTGTGGGCTCGATGACACTTGCATATCGCAAGAGAGCTATGAACGAAGCTGACCCGTTAAGCCGGCGTCCAGACTTCGTACCTCAGACCACAATTCCATTATTTTGGGATGGCGAGGTTCCGTCAGATCGAGAATTACGACAGAAGTCCCAGCTGTTGTTTGAAGACGCGCATTTAAACTTATTGACTGTTAACACGTTGCAGCTGTATCATGAGTTCGCTGATCTCATTTGCGAGGGGTACTCCCAAGACTCGTGTTATGGGGACGAGGGTGAGTGGACGAAAGACAGTCGGATTGAAGCCAGAGATGGATATTTTTGGCGCCTCGATCGTCTCTATATTCCACTAAACTCTGAGCTCCGACTGAGATTGATCACAGAGGTGCACGAAAGTTCGTCAGCTGGTCACAAAGGAGTTGCTAGCACTCTTGCTAAAGCACTCGACAGATTCTGGTGGAAACGAATTCGCCAAAATGTGAAAGATTTCTGTGAACGCTGCGTCGTATGTCGACGAGCAAAGATTCGACCGCATATGGCTGCGACTCTTTACCCACTGCATGTTCCACCCAGACCGTGGCACAGAGTTGGTCTTGACTACTTGACACACTTACCTGAGAGCAATGGCTTTAACAATGTGCTGATTGTAGTAGACCATCTAACTCGAATGGCCCATTTTCTGCCGTGTACAGAGACGGTTACAGCCGAAGAAACTGCAACTTTGTTTTTACAGGGAGTCTACCGTTTACATGGACTTCCCCGTGTGCTAGTCAGTGACCGCGACCCGAAATTCGTCAGTGGCTTCTAGCAGACACTTTGGCGACGCCTTGGAACGCGCATGAACATGTCTTCCAGTCGACACCCAGAAACAGACGGACTCACAGAGCGCGTGAACAACACGTTTCAGCAGCTTCTTCGTTGCTTATGTTGCTATGATGGCTCTCATTGGACAACGCTACTACCACAGGTGGAATTTGCGTACAACGCATCGTGTGCACTCGGAATTGAGCACACACCGTTCGAGGCTAATTTTGGGTTCTCTCCTGAGGAGCCTCCTGACTTGTTGTTCAACATGCGACCATCGATTCCAGTTTCGCAAGACGCAGCAGAACGGTTAAGATTGTTACAGGGAGTACATACCATGGTACGCCCAGTGTTACAGCTACACAAGGACGAGATGCAAGCGCGCACAGAACCGTCTACAGCGCCACAATTCGCTAAGGGAGACAAGGTGTTAGTCATCATAGCAAACCTTTTTCTGCGAGGACAACCGAACCGGAAACTCAGAGACAGACAGCTTGGACCTTTTTCAGTGGAGGAACAAATGGGGAAACACAGTTACAGATTGAAACTTCCAGCGACAGTACGCTTACATCCTGTGTTCCATGTTAACAACCTACGACCCTGCTCTACCGCTCCGCTACGACCAGTTGTCCCGGTGAATGTACCTGAAGGAGACGACGAGGAGTTTGATGTCTCGCACATCTCTGCTGTGTGCATCAAGTCGCTACCTGGACGACGAGGCAAATATCTGCTCTTCATGGCACACTTCAGCGATGATGACATTCCATATGTCTGGCACCGGTTGAACGAAGTACACCGGACCACAACGTTACAAGATTTCTTGGAGACGCCCCAATGGCACAAATTTGCCAAGACTCAGGCGTACATCGACTTCATGCACGCTCACCTAGCGCGCATTCATGAGTCCCAGTAACTGCTTCAGTAAAGGAGCTTAGACCACGGAGGTCTGCCTCGCGGCAGCCTCACAGATTTGTCAAGAGGGGGAGGGTACGAGTGTGACGAGTACAGTCCTGCAACAGTACATTGCAAGATATTGTACAAATACTCGTTACTAATTCCAATTCGTGCTTTTCCATCGGATGGACGTACACACGTGGGTACGTCGCTATTGCAGTATTCATAAAGGGTGATGATGCTACAGTACAACCAGTACCTCCCGGTACGTACATATACGCATAATTAATCTAACGAGCCAGATGACGCGCCTAAGCGAGTTCTTCGATGCAGAAGGAGCCGCGTCGTGAAACCCAATGCTAGACAGGCCGCGTCTCAGAACATATGACGACGGTTAGACAGCCCTAACGCCTGGCACGTAAGCGCAGCCTGCAGGTGTAAGCTATCTGGGCAGAAACCTATTTAAGCCCAATGCAGTAGAGGGAGGTGACAGAACCATTTAACAATTCCATTGTTCACTTACAATATATATTGCTTAAGTACAACAGTGAGATATCTTCTCAACATCTTTCACGGGCATCACTCGACAACATCATTTTGTCATCTTGCAACGACAGACCAAGACAGATTAAAACTGATTTGTGCTAGCGTTTAGCTTGAGGAGGCTAACCGCCACATGATGCAGCGGCGAGTACGCTACATCAGCGACCGACTGCGGAGCTAACGACACTCCGAGCAGATATGGGACGCCTCAAACAAGAGATCGAGATGGTAAAGAAACGAGCTGACTCTTTGGAGTATGAACTCGAGTCGGAGAGAGAACGGTCGAGAAATAGGGAAGTGTGCGTTAAGGAGCTACGCGCTGCGGCAGTCGAGTTGGATATTGCGCATGCCGCGCAGCTCGCAAAGGTGTGTAACCAACGCGACTCGTTGGGTCGTATTCTTCGTAAATTTAAGGCCCAACACTCGAGTGGTAGCCTAAGCGCGGATAGGTGTAGGGCGAAAGCCATGGCTGCAAAGGCACGTATGGCGCGCCGTGCCTTCGGAGGCCTCCGTCCGCTGGCGAAGCGCATCATCGCACCACCGGTTAGGAAGAGTGCCGACTACCGCGGCTTCAAACGCCGCGAAGTAGCGAAATTCAAGCAATACCTAGACAAGCGTTACGAGGGTGGTGTCGAGGGTGAAACGGTCGTGCACCTTCTATACTGCTTCTTCAACGAGTTTCCGGATGTACTCGAGTCAGTGTGCATTGAGCGTGGACTATATACCGCTGTCGAGCAGCGTGTGGTGGACGCACTACGAGAGCATTGGACAGTTGCGCGGGCCTCTTTCGCCAGGGTAACGTGCAAGATCACTTGGCGGCGCTACCAAGATCTGATACACGCATTAGGGAAGAGGTGGAATGAAGAGACCGGTGAGCACGAGGTAGTCATGGTGCCGCACAGCACGCGAGTCCGTTGTTGCCGAGCAAAATGACGTTTAGCAGTGGGAGTCTCGAGTCGCAGAGCTGTCGGGGTTGCAATTGTTAGACGACGGCAAGAGGGCCACTATCGACGTGATTCAGGCACTTCGAAGCAGGTTGGTGCAGTTCCCTCTTGAGCAACTACCGCCAAGCAAGGTTATCGTCATCCCGTTTTGCGGTGAGTTGCTGGGCTACTGAACATACGACAAATAGGCGTTTGACTTTCTGTGCACAATAACAAGGGGCTGTTTTGTTTCATTCACTGAAATTTTCGTGGTATTATTCTCGAAAACCAGCTGACGGCAGTGTGGCCTTCAAGATGGGTCATAAAGGAGCTGTGCTTGCCATCCTTAAGCCCGTGCTAAACAAGGTTGATGCAAATGGATTCGTGCTGGAAGGTTGGGGCTTCAATAGCATCCATAACGGCGTGAAGATTATGTTGTACGAGGGGCATGATAAGTATGACCAGTTCGTTACATAACTTCAAGCGATCAAGCAGGAGCTGATAGAATTATGTGATGGCCCGGGCATGGAGCTGCATGGCACGATCTACGCCTTCAAGCTTGTCATGGGTGGTGACATGGCGTTTCAAGGTGGGGCCTTTGGGCATGATGGGGCAGCATCTACCTTCTTTTGTTTCATTTGCGACATGGCCCGTCCGAAGAGGCATCTTATTCCATCCGACTACCAGCGCAAGGGCATGACACCGCCCATGGAGACGACAGTTGTCTTTGCAGCTATGTTGGCCCACGCATTTGGAGAGGAATATGGGTTTATCGAGCCGTACTTGTGCCATGGGTGTGGCCTCCGCGTCAAGTCGCATGGAGACCTTCCCCCGTCCGACAATCAGCAAGGGCGACAAGACTACCAGTTCAGCCACTTCGGACAACGGCACTTGTGCCCCCCCGCCATGACGATGATAGATCCGGTGGACATGATTGGGGACACTTTGCACGCCGGAATCCATATTTGCCCACACGTGCTGTGGCACACCGTCTACGAGAGGTGCAACAACGTGGCAACAGCTCAAGCGGGTGTGAAAGCATTGGATGTCATCGGATTGCCGGGGAGGGAGATCAAGGTGCAGACTGGCAAAGGCAAGAACCCCACCAAAGCGGACCTTCCAGCCCTTAACGGTCCTGAGGTGAGCAAGGTGGTGGAGGGCCGTGGTGTTGTGCTAGACGCCGTATTGTCACCCTCCGACCATGGTGCTGCAAAAGCCTACAAGGTATGGGAAGCGTATGACTGCATGAATGCGGCATGGAGTGCAGATCCTGGGGAGGATACAGCGGACAGACAAACAATAGCACAAGCATTACGCGCAGCCACGGAGGGACTTTTTCAGCTTTTTTGGATGTTATTGCAGCAGCGAATGTGACTCCGTACATGCGCTTCGTTGTCTGGCACTTCCCGACATAGATGGAGGCGCATGGCTGCATTGGTCGCTACAGCGCGCAATGCACGAAGCATGCAAACATGGAGGTGAAGCAAGGCTACCGTCAGGGCAGTAACCATCAAGGGCAGCGCGTCACATGCACGGGAAAGCTCACGTTGAGCAGGACTGGGCAAGTTCTTAAGCGCAGAACTTTGATGGCGCATCACCGAGACATGCATGGACCCGCACACCGCACCCAACCACACATGCCCAAGCGGAAGGCAGATGCAGTCAAGTTGGAACTAGAGGAGAAGGCAGCCAAGCGCATCAAAAAAAGTGAAATGGTGTAGGCGCCCGCCGGCGGCGCAGCGGCGGCGGCCCCGGAGGGGGGTGTACTCGCAGGCCCGTCGGCATCCCCTCACCTCCCCGTGGTGGGCGCTGGAAACCCCGTAGCCGTGCCAGGCTTGGCACGGTAGGGGGCTAAGAGGGCCGACAGCTCGATCCGCGGGATCAACAGCTGTCGGGAAAGCTCTGTACATAGGGCTTTTGAAAAAATAATTTCTGTGCGATACCGGCACCAAGATCTCCCGCTCGGCCCGTCCGATATGTTTTTCGCATACAGATACTCCTCAATACAACCTTACTTTGAGGGGTGGGGCATGTACTACGGCAACGTTTGATGGCGAGGAGGGTACGGCCGGATCAGTGGTGGGAGGCGGGTGTTGGAGATGGTGTTGGCCAGCCGGGAAGCAGCGCCACGAAAGGGCGCTCGCTAGCCGTCGACCAGGCTTGTGCCAGTCGAACCTTGCCGAGGGGTGAGGCAAAACATGGCACAGGCCGGTGGCTAGTCGCAGACGGAGGAGCGGGTGCTATGTGAGGCGGCGGCGATCCTCAGGATCAGCCGCCGCCGGAAAGCCATGTACGGAGGGCTTTTTCTCGGAAACTAAAATAATGTCCGTACCCGGCGTCGAGCTAGTTGGGGAGCAGCACAAGGGAAGGGCGCTCACTAGCGAGCCGCTACGTCGGCAAGCGACATCTCCCGGGGGGAGGAGATAGCTGGGGCGGCAAGGAGGACGGTCGCGACGGGAGGAGCGACACGATCTGGCGGCGACGACCCTTTGGGTCGGCGCCGCCGGAAAACCCGGCACGGAGGGTTTTGTTTAATTCCGGGCGCCCGCGGCCCGCCGGATCCGGCTACGGTGACCTGCCCCCCCCCCCCCCCCCCCCTCTTCGACACCCACTACCCCGACAGACCTTCGGAATCCTAGGATTCCATGAGCGTGGGCCCGGGTGAGCGCGGAGGCCCCCGCTCAAGAAAAGGCTGCTCGGTGGACGCGCGATCAGGGGGGGAGGGAACGGCCACAGGCCGGAAAACCTACAGGTACTCGGGTACCAGACAGAGAAAAAACCGGGGAAATGAGCGGGGAAAATTCAGTCGCGGAGGCAGGAGCGCTAGTTTTTTCTATGTCTGTGTGTCTCGGTCCCCCCCCACATGTCCTCGAGGTGACGGGGGACCTCGACAAGGAGGACCGCCGCGTCGGTGGACGCGGCAAGACCTTGGGGCGGGGTTTACGGGATGGGGCGGCGGGATCGACGAGCGACCGCGCGAGGAGGGGTATTTTGCCAGCCTTTCCCCTCCTACCTTCGGCAAGACCGAAGTCACGCGGGAGGTAGATTAGGTTGGCCCGTCGTCCCTCCCGAACGCCGACCGGCCTAGGCCGGTCGGCACCCCGGTTCGGTGGGAGCGGGCCGTGCATCGTGAATGTCGTGCAGCAGTTTAGTTTTGCATTTCTCGACAAGTGGATTTATTCTTAGATCTGTTTTTCTTGATTATAAAATTATTACGCTGTTACAGCTTAGGCGGGGGGACTGTGGCAATTACTGCGGTTGCTTACAGTTCTTTTTAACTCCCGAGGAACGTCGACACACATTGCAGATAGGTGGGTCGATAGGTGTACCTGGTCGAAGAGACCCGGGCCCAACTTGCTAATAAGTCATGAATGGCGAAGTAGAGTGGCCCGAGAGATAGCAGTCGGTCCGGTTTGCAGGCACATGTTGTGAACAATTTCAATTTCAATTTTGAAATGGTGTAACATATTTACATAGACGATTTTTTTAATTCACTACCTATCTCTATATGTTTTATATGCCAACCCCCGCCGTGGTCGCTGCCGGGTGCTCACACATTCATCATATGATCCGTGTAACCTCCCTCTAAGCAATTAGGCGTTGCTTCGCCTTGCAACGTCTATATTATGGCATCAAATGCGGACCGCACCTCACATCCTTAGTGTCGATAGTGAACCGTGAGGTGTAGCTATTGGCTCGTCCATCTGTTCCATCCATGAAATCAGAGGTGTTGATGCTGCTCTCTGTGCCCTCCTCCCATAGCTCCCGCCGCCCATGCTCCTCACGCGGCTCCTCTGTTTTTTGAGCAAGACGCCTCATATGCACATGTGCATCCCCTCCCTTAGGACCTTCCCACTTCGCCCGTGACCTTCCAACGTCCATGTAAGGGGATAGTGGGTTTGGTGCGGTGCAGTCCCAGCTCTGTACCGATCGCAGCCCGTCCGACTCCCCCGGAGCCCCCAACATGTGTTGGAAGCTGCTCCCACATAAATCATGTGGCTCGCTCATTGAATACGCTTTGGGGTCGGTTTAGTGAGGGAATATGGGCCATGCCGACCTGGAATCTATTGTGAGGGGGTAGCCTTCATGGAGTTGCACTTCACTCCCAGCCGTGGCCGACACGATGGCCGTGTGGAAGCACAGCGTGCCGAGTATGCTACGCAGCTTGCTTCCTCTCTTCCAAGGAGTCTCAGTCACCTCCACGATAAACGGAGGGAGAAGAGTGACGATGTCACCGTTGTCCGTCAACCGAACCCAACTGAAGCTTGCCCGTCTCTTATGCTGCTCCACCCGCGCACGCGCCCGCATCGCGCGAGTTCGGCTCTTGCTTTTCACAACTCTCGGCGAATCATAATGCTTTTCGTGAAAACAGACAAGTGATGCAATACCTTCCATTCGGGTGGTGACATACTTCACTCGACGCTTGCTTGGGCTGGATTTGACGTCCATTCTCCTCCATAGGCATGGCTCGGCGTCGCAAAAGGCCGCCACAAGGTCAATGGGGACGTTCTTGAAGCTTACTGTCGCGGCTGTGCGTCCACCTTGTGGAAATTGCGAGTTGCAACGCTCGTAAAGCGTTTCAGTTACAGCCGACACCAACACGTCCATGTCCACAGTAGCCACTATTTTTATGTCCGTTGACCTGCCACATTGGCGACAATAGTCTCCGGCGGTAGGTTGGTTGGAGGCGGTGGCTATATCACAATGTACGCAGTTTACGCGACGTGCCATTTTCCCACCACGCACAGCCGCGTCGGCACTTTTTCGTAATCTGCACCTGTCAAACCGAGCGCAAAGAGAAAATGATTGGTAAGGATAGACAAAGATCTGCTGTGGTAGAGACCTAAGATAAACTTTTTCTACTATTGTGGATTGTCGGTTAGTCAAAAGGGCAGGTGAGTGCTCTCCGATTTATGTTGGAGCGGGCAGGGGTGGTTAACGAGATGGTGGTGAGACGGTAGCATGCTCACCGCAACCGCGCAGCAAGAGCAACCATCGTGTAGCCGCCTGAGCACCAATTGACCGCCCACCACCGGCAACAAGTGCGTCTATAACAGAGTTGGAGGTGTGTTGGTTGTGGAGGACAATTCCCAAGTCCGCGCTACACAATCGGGGTTGGAGTGGCCGTAGGCTTAGTGAGGGTGTGCCATTTTCCCACCACGCACAGCCGCCTCGGCGTTTTTTTCGCAATCTGCACCTGTCAAGCTGAGCGCAAAGAAAGATCGGTTGGAAAGGATAGACAAAAATCTGCTTTAGTAGAGATCTAAGATACATTTTTTCCTGCCATTGTGGCTTTTCGGTTAGTCAAAAGTGTAGGTGAGTGCTCTCCGATGTATGTTGGGGCGGCGGGGGTGGTTAACGAGATGTTGGTGAGACGGTAGCATCCTTATCGCACCCACACAGCAAGAGCAACCATCGTGTAGCCGCATGAGCAACAATTGACCGCTCACCACCGGTAACAAGTGCGTTTATAACAGAGTTGGAGGTGTGTTGGCTGTGGAGGACAATTCCCAAGTCCGCGCTACACAATCGGGGTTGGAGTGGTTGTAGGGTTACTGGGTTCGTACGGTGGTTTGGTGCCGCGTCGAAAACGTCGCTAGAAGCTGTATTCCGGACAAAATTAGAGCGCACGCTTTTCCGGTACTTAAGAACGCCGTGTGGACGGCGAGAGAGACCTTTCGGCGCCAGGAGGCCAACAACTTACCCACGAATCCCTTTAGACGCGGCTGCCTGCTTGCCCAACTCCGTCAAGAAAGTCGTGGCGTGGCCGCTGAGAGTACCAAATTCCGTGACCGCAAAGGGAATGAAACAGATGTCGGGGCGACTCCTCACCCCTCCAGTACTTCTCGAACTTGGTCTTCTCAGCACGGCGCACGGTGACTCCGGGAGACGGAGGGCTAGAAACGCCGAGCAGACCTTAACCCACGGCATCAAGATCAAGTTTTGAGCCTCGGATGCCGTGGTAGTGCAAGACACCCACATCCGCGGGGAGGCCGTCGCTGCCGTTCGGGAGTTGAACTAACATCGTGGGATCTTCCCCGGTGAGACGGTTGGATGATCTGGACAACTCGTGCGCCGCCATGCGTTCTCTGTTCACCAACAAGACCTACATGGATATGATCCAGGTGAGGCTTCAACTTTGCCGATTGTTCAAGTATAGAGCACAACCCACCCACTCATCCCGGTTCCCCGGTCAAAGTGTCCGAAGCGGCGGTTGCAATGTTGATTGATACGAAGCGCAGTGTGACAGTGCCGGTGAGCTGCTAGACCCCTTAGACGTTCGCATTATGCCTCATACTTGCTCAAGGTCATTTGGAACACGTCTCGAGCAAAATCGGATGTAACCATTGCCCCCCCCCCCCCCCCCCCCCCCCAATACTTTCGTCCCTACCGTGGAGACATGTACTCCCCGCGTGATATGGCCGTTGGGTAAGTTATCGAAAGCGTCACCGAAACCTAGAGGGGAATACAAACATTTTTTTGCGGAGGGTTACCGTGAGGACGACGCTAGCATACGCCTCCGGCATAGCGTCGTCAATAGCCACGAGAGACGCAGGGGGTCCCAGGAAGTGACCATCGTCAGAATAACCGTAGACAACGGATTCGTTGTGAGCACTCGCAGCCAATTGTTTGCATTCCCGTGAGACAAATAATGCGAAGAGCATGGCCCCGAGAACGCAACCTTTATGGACTTCACGGATACTCGGGATACGCATAGCCGGGCCATGAGCGTATAATGAGTCGTAAACGTACAAGGTATATGGACGGCCATAAAACATTGTCGCGACGCGGAGCAACGGTCGAAGCGCGGGATTTGCAGACAATTCCTCAAACAAGGGATGCCGCAAGAACTCATTGAACTAGTTGGATGCGTCGCCGTGCGTTTCCGCCCAGTCCGGTGAGGCGTAAAGCGCGGCTCGAACCATGAATTGTACGACCTCAACCCCGCCGCGGACGCCGACCCCAAATTGGTGCCGAGCGGCCAACCATTGAGACACTTCATCACCAATTACGGGGAGAAGCGCGCGATTCGCGAAACGAATCAAAACGGAGCCAATTCCAATCGGGCGCAACGTCCCCCTTTGCTCACGAAGTTCTTGCTCTTGTGCGCGTTGTTGTTCGGGATCAAGCTTGTCTAGCGGGATAAATGTGACGGAGGCGAGGAATGAGGCAACGCCCGGTGGAACCTATGCATTCACGATGGCTTCGGCTAAATAGGTGAGAGTGCAAGGGGAACCCAACGCGCGAAGAGTTTCAAACCTCCAACCATCGACATGAGGACTAGACTTTCGAGGGCATCTAGCAACGACTTGCATAATAATATCAACTTTCGGAACATGGAGCCTTCTCCATACCTCCTTGATACGAGGGAGGGAGAAGGGATCCGGCAACACGTCCGCGAGGTCGCCATCGTCTTGTGGGTGCAATCGTGATAATTTCTCGTGCACCCCACGTCCACTTGCAACATGGTTGGAGTTTAGGGCCTCCATAGCGCGACAGCTCTCCCCAACCGCAACTAGACTAGCCGCCCGGGTGGCTACCTTGGCCGAGACGCCGTTACGAAAGGGCTGCGAAGTGGACATGGGGTCAGTACCGGCCCTCGGAAGTGAGGTAGGTGGCGGTGCCCGCCCATTCGTAAGGGATGCGTGACTGCGAGCGGCGGAAAACAAGGTATCGATATTTTATGACGCCCAATGGGCGAAGCGGTTGTCACGGTAATCAGCGACCGGGTCAGGGGGCATGTGCCCCGCAGAAGTGAAATTAGCCATGGGGCGCAGAACTAAGCGCGGGAATAAAAGCAACGCCGCCCAAGCCGCTTCCGCGGAAGCCCTTTGGGTGGCCCTACCACGGAAAGACAAAGCACAACCGACAAGCTCCTCGAAGACCGGCTTGACGAGGCGTACCACCGAAGGGGGGACGCCGTTAGAGGACGTACTAGATCGGAAGGAAAGGAGGTAGGACTCGAAGAAGGCTTTGGAGTACTCTCCACTAGTGGCCCCATGGTCAAGGCGCCATTGGACGGCGGGGGGCAAGGAGCCAAGGACTGGGGATGCACCGGAGACGGCCGACCGCGTGGCAGTGAAGCACCACATGCCGGCGGTTGGGAAGGCGTAGTATTGCCGTGAAAACAGGAACGTTGGTGTCTACTAAGGCCACCGCTCCGAAAGTATCGTCTGCAAAAAGTGTACGGCGCGAGAAGGTGGCGGTCGGCATCCACTACTTGACAATTGTCGGACGCGAAAGGGCACATTGTCCCGGGGAAATTCAAATGGGCGCACAACGCTTGAAATGTCAAGAACGACGTGGAGCAACCAACGCACCTCAAAGTAGCGGGGGAGCGCATTGTGGGAGCGGGGGGTAAAAACCGACACGGAGTATTGCCAGGTCGTAAGACATGGGAAGGCGCTTGAGCATTAGGTGATGATGTAGGAAGGTCACCCGAGGTGGGGGCCATAGGGCACGACCCGGCGCCACCGCCGGGAGACCGACCTATAGGTGGCGGTGGAGGTCGCCGATAACTATGTCCCGGCCGGATCGCCGCGGCGGCCATCCGGGGTGGCATGTGTGTCGCGTTTTGAAATAGGTAGAGCACGCGGGTCGGAGGGGGGGGGGTATGTGGCCTGAACTATACCGGAAGTCGACCGAGGTGGCGCTGTGGCGTGCCTTGGAGTTAAGATTCGTCTCCGACGTGGTGGGATCCTCGATGCCGGTCCTTCGCGACTCTAGCCCCGCGTTGTTTGTAGTGCGGAGCCTTGAAGCACGCGATGGAGATACTAACGAATCAAGGAAAAAACTAGTTGGTACCCGCGTACCAGTCGCCGCAAGAGTCGAATGGAAACTCCGTCATACAACGCCGTAGTGGTTCAATAAAGAATGACCTTGCGAATAGCGAGCTCCGAGTACGGGTAGTGATTATAATGAAGTTGGTGGACTGAGAGAAGTACTGAAGTTGCAGTATACGTACAAGGATAGGGATGGATGGCGTGCGCCGATGCCTTGAGCCTTGAAGGGGGATGACCACGCGCTGGCGAATGTTGTAGCGGTACTTGTAGCGGCCAACAATCTCCAGGATACCGAGAAAAGGGACGGTAAGGGCTTTTGTGTCCGACCGCGCGACGGATTAAAGATCCCGGGAGGTCACGCTGGGATGGTACAAGTAAATCGCACCGGAGCCGGTGACGGCGAGTGACCGCGGACAATAAAAAAGAACAATGTATGTATGGGTACCGCGAGATGCCACATCGTAGGAGAGAGCGCCGAGACAAAACATACACGAATTGACGGACATGCGTCACGCTCACCGCTACCAAGTTCCGTGCTCGCGGGCTCCCGAGCCAAGCTCAGCTACACATGCGCATGCGGCGGCGGCGGAGAAGAAAAGCTAATAATAACATGATAAAAGCTAATGAAAAGCATTTTTTGGCGGTGCGATTTTTACGCAGCGATATCAACATTTTGTCTCTTGTTTTTGTGTGGCTGCACTTTCAAAATACACTTACAAGAAAAAGCAGCGGAGACCACTATGTGGCTGCATCGTTTTTTGTGAGCAATATGTACAAGAAAAGGGGAAAAAACACGCAATACATACATAATACAGAAAATCGAATTAGTATTCAACTAATTTGCATTCTCGGCGTTGCCTAGGAGTTCAATCATCTAGGTTTGTGCACAATGTAGTGCTTCCTTTTGCCGTGCTTTGGATTCCGTGATCTTCTTGTCACTCTTGCCCTTTTGTTTCCCCTTCCACTTTCCATGTCCCTAGTCACGTTGTTCATCTTGTAATCCAGTTGATTTACATCAGGTCCGACATTCATTCAATCATTCGTCCCCCGCTGCTCTAACGAAGAATACATCTTACAAGAAAAAAGCAACGGAGACCACCAAGCAAAAGGAAGAAAAGGGGGGAAATAAAACCCTAAGCCCGAGGAACAGGAAGGCATGCCACAACATGCTACTTTTGTAATCGGTTACTTTGTCCAATTTGAATTACGACGAGCAAAGGGTCAGGGGGATTGTGGAAATCCACTTGTCGAGAAATGCAAAACTAAACTGCTGCTCGACCTTCACGATGCACGGCCCGCTCCCACCGAACCGGGGTGTCGACCGGCCTAGGCCGGTCGGCGTTCGGGAGGGACGACGGGCCAACCTAATCTACCTCCCGCGTGACTTCGGTCTTGCCGAAGGTAGGAGGG
This sequence comes from Tetraselmis chui, assembly GCA_026401115.1. Classification (NCBI taxonomy): domain Eukaryota; kingdom Viridiplantae; phylum Chlorophyta; class Chlorodendrophyceae; order Chlorodendrales; family Chlorodendraceae; genus Tetraselmis; species Tetraselmis chui. The sequence continues at coordinate 38,069 of JAPMLY010001266.1, forward strand.
GAAAGGCTGGCAAAATACCCCTCCTCGCGCGGTCGCTCGTCGATCTCGCCGCTCCATCCCGTAAACCCCGCCCCAAGGTCTTGCCGCGTCCACCGACGCGGCGGTCCTCCTTGTCGAGGTCCCCCGTCACCTCGAGGACAGGTGGGGGGGACCGAGACACACAGACATATAAAAAACTAGCGCTCCTGCCTCCGCGCCTGAATTTTCCCCGTTCATTTCCCCGGTTTTTTCTCTGTCTGGTACCCGGGTACCTGTCGGTTTTCCGGCATGTGGCCGTACCCTCCCCCCTCTGATCGCGCGTCCACCGAGCAGCCTGTTCTTGAGCGGGGGCCTCCGCGCTCACCCGGGCCCACGCTCATGGAATCCTAGGATTCTGAAGGTCTTTCGGGGTAGTGGGTGTCGAAGAGGGGGGGGGGGGGGGGCAGGTCACCGTAGCCGGATCCGGCGGGCCGCGGGCGCCCGGAATTAAACAAAACCCTCCGTGCCGGGTTTTCCGGCGGCGCCGACCCAAAGGGTCGTCGCCGCCAGATCGTGTCGCTCCTCCCGTCGCGACCGTCCTCCTTGCCGCCCCAGCTAACTCCTCCCCCCGGGAGATGTCGCTTGCCGACGTAGCGGCTCGCTATTGAGCGCCCTACCCTGGTGCTGCTCCCCAACTAGCTCGACGCCGGGTACGGACATTGTTTTTGTATCCGAAAAAAGCCCTCCGTACATGGCTTTCCGGCGGCGGCTGATCTTGAGGATCGCCGCCGCCTCACATAGCACCCGCTCCTCCGTCTGCGACTAGCCACCGGCCTGTGCCATGTTTTGCCTCACCCCTCGGCAAGGTTCGACTGGCACAAGCCTGGTCGACGGCTAGCGAGCGCCCTTTCGTGGCGCTGCTTCCCGGCTGGCCAACACCATCTCCAACACCCGCCTCCCACCACTGATCCGGCCGTACCCTCCTCGCCATCAAACGTTGCCGTAGTACATGCCCCACCCCTCAAAGTAAGGTTGTATTGAGGAGTATCTGTATGCGAAAAACATATCGGACGGGCCGAGCGGGAGATCTTGGTGCCGGTATCGCACAGAAATTATTTTTTCAAAAGCCCTATGTACAGAGCTTTCCCGACAGCTGTTGATCCCGCGGATCGAGCTGTCGGCCCTCTTAGCCCCCTACCGTGCCAAGCCTGGCACGGCTACGGGGTTTCCAGCGCCCACCACGGGGAGGTGAGGGGATGCCGACGGGCCTGCGAGCGCACCCCCCTCCGGGGCCGCCGCCGCTGCGCCGCCGGCGGGCGCCTCCCTTGTTACTGACTACCTTGCTAGCAAATAAAATAATAATAATAGCAATCAAAACAACAACGAAAGCAATAATACCCCGCTCGCAAGAGGAAATACACGCAACGGGGCTCGCATCAGAGCCTTCCACAACATTTTGTAAGTAAAAAGACACCAAAGCGGTCGGAATACATATTTTGACAACCATATAGCTCCCTTCATCCAACTTCACGTAAAACCCTTAATGACGCAAATAACTTATGAAAAGCGAATTAGCTATGACTAAGATTAAATCACGATAATGGTAATAGATACGACTTAAAAAATGAAACGAAATATTTAGTGAAAAAATGATATATATTGCTAATGGAGGATGAGAGGCCGGTTGGCGCCTATGGCGAATGAGTTGGTTGATCGCCTGGCTGTTTTGGTGGCAGTTCGTCGCTTCCTTGGCATGGGTGCTGCTGGCTCTCGTTCTTTGCGTTCTTCTTTTCCTTGTCATCGCTTTTTTGGGGGATGTGCTGCGAGAATTCATGCAACGTCTATGTGCGGCTCTTCGTGGTACTTTGGGTTCCTATCTCCGCGAAGCTTTGCAGGAGGGCATCGCTGATGCTGTGGCATGCCTTCCTGTTCCTCGGGCTTAGGTTTTTCCTGTTCCTGATGGGGCTTTGATTTTTTCCTCTTTTCTTCTTTTTACTTGGTGGCCTCCGCTTCTTTTTCTTGTAAGCAAAATAATGTATAGTGCTAATACTAATATAAATAGAAATGAAGAGATTCAGCACGTAACTGTACCTGTACATAGGCTTATATTGGCGAAGTATGGACAATATGCATGAATCCGTGCTCCGGTGGAGGATAATAAGTAACGAAATAGATTACAAGTATGATAATCAGACTGAGATAAACACAGAGGCGACTAGTTCTTGTCTGCCTGTGTACAAGTGTACAAGTAAGTGGCTGTGCGCATAAGTGTGTGTGTGTGTGTGTGTGTGTGTTTGTGTGTGTGTGTGCGTGTGTGTGTATATGTGTGTGTGTGTGTGCGCGCGTGTGTGTATCTGAATGAGTGCATGCGTGTGTGTGTGTGTGTGTGTGTGTGTATGTGTGTGTGTGTGTGTGTGTGTGTGTTTGTGTATATGTGTATGTGCGCATGTGGTTGTTAAGGGAGGGGGGGCGCTTCACGGTTAGCTATTCTCACAAAAACAAAGACGATGTCTGTTTGTGTTACCCCCACCCCCCCCTGAAAACACAATGGAAATGAAAAGTCATCCGCACCATGGAATAAGCAGTGAAAGTGACCTGAATCGAAGGACCGCCCCTCAACGTGGCAGGGAACGTATGCACAGTTATAGCTGTTTACCTATTCCAAAGCTTGGGAAAGGAGGGGGGCGAGAGGAAAGAGTAGGATGGGGGAACAACAGAGCCATACATGCTAAATGAAATATGTAAATGAATTATCAAATAATGGTACACTGCGACGGTGGAAGACTTAAGCTGCTGTCGCAAGAGAATGTCAAGCGCCATACGCACAAGGCTATTGTGATAGCAGGAGGTACACTAACAGCTGTGCACCACCCTCTGCTTTGCTTCATCTCTGCTAACAAACTACACTGCTGCTAAGAAAAGAGGCGATGGCCTCATTTCTTGTCTGACTTAGATCCCTCCGAGACATACATGCCGACCTTTTCCTCGTAATTGATAACCCCGTGGTCGTTGGGCTGAAGCGCATCAATGAGCTTGCACAGCTCCTCCTCCTCGATGGGATCTGACGCGTGGCTCTGTTGTGAGAGGAACGGAGGCACACAACGCCACGCATCAAGCCACCCATAGAGATCAAGACACCGCCCGACTGACATTCTTGTGGCCGATTCACATACTGTGTATACACAGGAGCACACACTGCCACATACAAATGCATACACGCGCGCACACACACACACACACACACCCACGGACGCACACGCACACACACCCACGGACGCACACACACACACACAAACACGCACACGCGCGCGCGCGCACGCACATGTATACATACACGCACAAATACTCACGCTCACTCACGCAAGTACAAATACAGACAAAACAAACGCATACGCACTCACTCTCACTCACTCTCTCTCTCTCTCTCTCTCTCTCTCTCTCAAACACACACACACACACACATATACACTCACGCACACTTACTCACAGGAGCACACACTAATACGCACAGATACATACGCGCGCGCACCCACACACGCACCCACGGGCACACACGCACCCACGGGCACACTCACACATACGCACACACACGCACATGCATAGTCACAGACAAAACAAACACATACGCAAACACACACGCATGTACACATACGCACACACTCATATACACACACTTTCACCGTCTTAGTAAAGGGCACTCACATTTATTTGCTTCAGCTCATCCACCGTAATGAAGCCCGGCCCGAGGTCGTTTCGGCAAAACTGTCTAAAGCTCTTCATCAGCGCGCCGCGCTCATACGGTAGGCTCTGCCCCGCCGCCATCACCTACTCATGCGACACACCACTCTCCTAAGTCGCACACAGCCAAGCCCACCCACCATTAACACCTCCCATCCACCCCCCCTGGCTCATCTGACGCACCAGCAGAAATTCGTCAAAGTCTATCTCTCCGTTCCCGTCCTCATCGATCTCGTTGATCATCTTCTCCACCTGCTCCCGGTCCGTCTCGATCCCCAGCATATCCATCAGCTCCATGATCTGAACCACCGTAGAACACCATCACCAACAGCAGTATCTGCCTTAGCTTACTGCGCTGTAATTAGCTCTGACAAGTAGAGCACCAGTCATATGTTCGCTGCGATAAAAGGTTCACAAAGCAAAGCGCCGAGTAAAAAGGTTGTCATAAGCGGTTGACGCGCACCTCGTCGGCTTCGATGGCGCCTCCCTTGTCCTTGTCCACCAGCTCAAACACCTCCCGAAATTCCTCGATCTCCTGCTCCGTCATCTCGACATTCCCGATCTGCGCCGGTTTGAAGTAGCGCCGGAAAGGCTCTGACTGTAAGTAAAAGTACATGAAAGAGTAGCGCGTGCTCGTGAAAATGGAGACTGTCGCGCAAGAAGCGCGTGAAGTTTCAAACAGTCGGTGGTAATGAAACTCGAGCACGATGATAAGGTGTATAAGCTGTAAAGTGAAACGCTTGAAGGGGAGGAGGCCGTGTTGAGTGTGGCCGGAGGTTGTGCGCACGTTAGGCATTTTGTCGGCGAGGCCTCCCCTGGAAGGGGGGCTCGTTCAGAGTGCGGGCGAGAGACCAACCACAGTATGCGGGGGACACTGTAGGCCCAATAATATGTTAGGAAGTGCACGAGGAAGCAAGGAGGTTCCGATTCCAGAGTGGCATAGCCTATGTGCGACTTGGAGTGGACGCCACTGCCGAGTTTGGTAGTCGAGGCTGTTCCGCATGCCGAACGCCGTTCCGAGCAGTACGGGTTGACTAATTCATCTACTTGGTGCATTGAACTCAATATTGTTGGACGAAAGGGCGGCAGAAAACAAATATCGCCGATTTTCAAGGAATGGCATTTACAAAATCGGAAGGACTTGGAATTAGCGACAAAGCGAAATTTGTTTCACTGTTGTCGTGGCCGCACGCATGGTTAGATTGCATCCAATTACGCCAACAACAAAAAAATATCGGACGGTATAATTTTTTTGGGATGAGTCAATGTGTTTATATGTGTCGGTGTCAATAAAATACAATTCTACTGATGTGCTACGTATGTTTACAATGAATCATTCCGAATGTATCGATGATATTTTTCAGAGTTATAATGAGCGAACGAGCCAGGATAATGAATATCAAATCTTAAATTTCCGCCAAGCAAATATCCACGCTACAACCGATAGCTAATTCCCATATTCCATTTGCAAATATATATCAGTTTGGACTTTCTTGTTAATTTGCCTCCGCCGCTTAGAAAATGAAGACATAAACGAAGCCACGGCAGTTTTTTTCTGGAAGTCAGACGGCATCTGCCACCCGCCTCGTTCGTTGCACAGGCAGCAGCTACTCAGCTACCCTTGTCAGTGTCGGGGTGGCAGGATAAACGTGCGATCAGACTTGTGCCGCGCAAATGTAATTCGTGACGTAACATCCGGAATAGAACCGCGCATCGAACGGGGTTACGTCGAGGTCGGAATCAATCGCGCGATGAACACGTCTCACTTACGAAGCTCACCCTCACCCGGTGCACGCCAATGATTCGAAGCGCGTTTCGGATTTCTTCGCACCCGCTACCTTCAGCCAGCAGCTTTAGAGCCCCTGCTCACGTAGCGGTAGGCTCCGGCAAGTACTCACGAGGTATCGGGGCAGCGCCGCGTCCCGGGAGACTCTCGCGCGGCCATTCCAAGTTCATACAAAAAAGTCCAACCCGAACGGAAACGATGCCATCCGCAGTATCGTCAGCAGCCTCAGAATTCATTATGTCAAGCTCGACGCAGGGAGTGGCAGCTGCACTGGGCGCGCCGCTGGCTATGGCCATGGCATTTTTTCTATGGGACGGAAACTGTGAGTCGGCGTCGTTGCAATCACAATTCTTCACTCATCATTGTTTTGGTTGCGTGGAATGCTCTACTTATGGTTCAGCTTGTGACGGTGTCATGTCGTTGAGCGCTGACAGGCGTGCATGTTTCTGACAGGGAAGGGGAGCAGCTTTATGCTGAACCTCTTCAAGTGCGGTCTGGCCACGGCGGTGTTTGTGCTCGTAGGCGTTTTGAACGGTGGACCGTCCGAATGGTTCGCATCAGCAACGTGGCCAACAGCGTGTTGGCTCCTACTCAGTGGATTCATAGGCATCGTGGTGGGAGACACGGCATCGTTGCAGAGCCTTCGCCTGATTGGGGCGAAACGCTACATCATGATAGACAGCCTGCGCCCCTTTATCTCCAGCCTCTTTGGGTGGCTGTTCCTTGACAACCCAATCACCGTTGGGCTCGTCGCTGGTATGGCCATCACCACCTCTGGCGTCCTTATGGTATCTCTGGAAAGAGAGAATGCCAGTCATGACACAAAAGGTCAGAATTCACAGGCAGAGATGACCCTGGGTGCCCATGGTTGTGACTCCCCCCTGCTAGAACCCGCGCAACCACCACCACATCACGGCGACACGGCGAATGAGAAGGTGAAGCGACCAGCTGTGCTCGCACTCGGGTATTGCCTGGCTGTTCTCCATGCAGTTTTGGACGTGACAGGGTCGCTGATAACGCGGCAGGTGGGTTCGCATTACAGTAGCATGGAGATCAACACCATCCGGTTCGGATCCTCGGCGCTGCTGTTGGGCGCAGTCGCGGCGTTCGCTAGTGCATTCCGGTGGGTGAGGGGTGAGAGGGGGACCGAGGATGCTCACAACCCAGCTATGCGGGATAACTCTGGGTGCCATTGGAGTCGGTTGCCGTGTATGAGCGTCAGGGGGTGGGGGCTGGTGGGAGGGGGCGCTCTGCTGGGCACCTTTGTGTGCCCCTGGTTGGGCGTGTTGAGCCTGTTCAAGATATCCTTCCCCGTCTTCGCCACCTTGTCCAGCTTGGCGCCCGTCTACTGCCTCCCGCTGGCCTGGCTTATGTTCAGGCAGCGCATCACAGCTCGGGGGGCCGTAGGCTCGCTCCTGGCGTTCCTGGGTGTTATCCCACTCTACTTCTCAGCCTGATGGGCAGCATCGATTCCCTCACAACATTCCGTCAGTGTCCTGTAAGAAAAATCCCCGTTGTAAAAATGTTGGCGATGTTGTTTCACATATGTCACGTGCTATGATTGACCTCTATCCTTTCTTGTCCAGGAAATATTGGCACCGCTGCATCGTGCGTGCTATGGTCATCTCATCCAACCATGCTTTCGAGACTTGCAAACCCATAGCGTTGAAAATTTGCCACTTCGTCTTTGATGTGTCCAAGATACTGGAAATGTGTGTGTGTGTGTGTGTGTGTGTGTGTGTGTGTGTGTGTGTGTGTGTGTGTGTGTGTGTGCGTGTGTGTGTGTGTGTGTGTGTGTGTGTGTGTGTGTGTGTGTGTGTGTGTGTGTGTGTGTGTGTGTGTGTATGTGCGTGTGTGTGTATGTGTGCGCGCATGGGACTTGGACGCTGCGTCCTCGGAGTGTCGAATATTTCTTTTCCGCTTGGTTTGTATTTTCAGTCACTGGTTTACTGTCCCTTCATAACACAGCCAGTCATTTGCACTGCTGGCCTGATTTGATAGCGCTTGCGTCAGGTCGTGAGAAAAGGATTTTATTAGGGCAAGTGTGGATTTGGAAGTGAGTTTGCAGTGTGGTACGACTGACACAATGATTGCCAGCTAAAATGACAATCAGGGCAAGCAGTCGTTTCACCAGTAAGTGTCATGATCTGTCACCGAGTCTTGGCATTGTGTGTCATGCCAGTGACAGTGAACCAACGAGGTGCCAGATGCTAAGATACAGATGGTCATGCTTCATCATTCTTGTTGCGCCTTTTGTGCGTGCGCGTGTAGCTATCACCCGTGTCGCATCTGACTTGCGATGGAACGTAAGGAGCTGACGTCATGGGCTGATGCATGGCTGATTGTTTCGATGACCTGCAATAAGCCAACAAGAAATGGAGTCATTATGACATAAGAACGGCAGAACACTAAAACACTGGAAAGCCCGTCAATTATGTCATCCAGGAGAAGTGCAGAAAAGCCCTGGATTTAGATGAGTGAGCCTGGAGTCCGACTTGAAGAATGCTGTTCATATAATACGCGCGCGCGCGCGCGTGTGTGTGTGTGTGTGTGTGTGTGTGTGTGTGTGTGTGTGTGTGTGTGTGTGTGTGTGTGTGTTGTGAACGTACATGTGCGTTTCTTTATGCATACCTGTGTGTATGTGTGTATGTGCTTGTGTGTCTCTAGTGTGTATACTTGTTCGTGTGCTTCTGTTGATGTGTGCTTGCGTATTCATATGTGCGCTTGTGTGTATGTGTATGTGCGTGTGTGTGCGTGCTATAATCTGTTTTGTTCGAGTGTCTCTCCTCAGCGCTCTCGGGCGCTCTTTTAAATTTTTCGATTCTGACCGAAACAAGTTTTTTTTTTATAGAAAGTCTGAAAAAACGGGCGCTCTGGATGAGAGACTTTGCTATATAAATTGTAAATAAGTCCATACCACTCTTTCCTGACATGTTTCAAAGTGTACGAAACCCTGATTAATTAGGGTTACAACAAGGTTATTGTGTGCCAGCCGGCAATAATAATAACTACAGGATTGAATATAACGCGCTGTTGCGCGCGTCGTCTCATCAGCGGCCACTGCGCCACTGCCGAACCTCGCGGCGAGCCATCACCAGCCCATCTCCCTTTGACAGGCGCGCAGCAGCTAGACAGGCACTTGATCTAAAGCGCCTCCGTTACGCTGGAGACAAGGGGTTACAGTTTCTGGTATCGGGTACTACTATCTACGTATCCAGTTTTTTTCTAAAGACGCGGACGCCACTCCTCGCAGTCCGCCGATCTCTGCGGCGCTAAGTAGGGCGAGCGCGACTCCGCTTCACCATGGTGCGGCTCCTCACCCTCCCACAATCCACCTCACTAACCGTTCCACCCCAGTCCTTCCTTACCGCCCTCCGGGGAATCTTAACACTGGGACTCACAGCCCTTGCCCGCCACCGCGCGAGATCTGCACGAACCTTTTTTACTTACAAGCCCGCGACGGAGCGCTGTACACAGATCTGCCCCAAATAAAAAGCGGCGAACGACTTTCTTTAACGACGTCCTACCTTCCTCCGATCAGCGCAAAGTTAACGCAACCTAGCAGCAAGATAGATATGCCCATGTTTTATACACCCCAGACCCCTATCACCGCGCACACTTGCCCACATACCAACACAGAGGGCTCAGGTGAACCCGCCGCGAGAATTAAAATAAGACGAATGCATTAGGTGAAAGAAAAAGGCAGAACGAACTGATTTATATTTGAAGTGAAGTATGGAGTGTATGCGAGCGTGAGCAGCTGCCAGCTGGGCAGATGGAGACTGAGGGTTGGGTGAGGGTAATGGCACCTGCGTGCGGAAGCTGCTGGCCTGGTGTAATTCCTGCTGAGCAGAGGTGTGCTGTGGGTTTGTTTGGGCGCAGGCTGGAATTGGGACGGGGTATGACCTCTCTGTGACCACCTTCTCCCCCGACGGGCGCGTCTTTCAATCGGAGTATGCCCAGAAGGCGGTGGACAATGCAGGCACCTGCGCAGGCATTCGCTGCAAGGACGGTGTGATACTGGGGGTGGAGAAGCTGATTGTTTCTAAAATGCTGGTGGCGGGTTCCAATCGCCGCATCCATGCGGTGGACCGTCATGCGGGGCTAGCGACCGCGGGGCTGGCGCCAGACGGGCGGCAGCTTGTGAACAGGGCGCAGGCGGAGGCGTCCAACTACAAGAGCTTCCATGGTGACAAAATCCCTGGCCACGTGCTGAATGATCGCCTCGCTAGCTACAAGCACCTCTTCAACCTTTACTGGTCAGTCAGGCCCTATGGCTGTACCACCCTGCTGGCGGTTGCGGACAAGGATGGCCCTGCGCTGTATGTGGTGGAGCCCTCTGGCGTGTCGCACCGTTATTTCGGCGCAGCGGTGGGGAAGGGGCGGCAGCAGGCGCGCACGGAGATCGAGCGCCTCAAGCTTTCGGAAATGACGTGCCGTGAAGGTGTGAAGGAGCTGGCCAAGATCATGCACCGTGTGCACGAGGAGGAGAAACCCTTTGAGCTGGAGATGAGCTGGATCTGCGAGGAGTCTGGGTTTGAGTTCAAGCGGGTGCCGGCGGAGCTGCTGGAGGAGGCTGACCGCGCGGCAAAGGCAGCCCTGGATGACTCTGACATGGAGGACTAGCGGCGTGCAGGGACGCACGGACGGGCGGACGGTGCTGCCTTGGTAGTGCATCCGTTTTAAACAGAGTGAGTGGCATAACTGGGGGCAGGCTGTAACAAGGCAGCGGTTTCGTATCTCTGTGTCATTTGTTTCCAACAGCTTTCTTAACGGTGATAGACTGCTGACTAAGGTTAACCGGGTTCCCGCATCAGCCGCCCCCCATTCCTATTGGGTTTGTTGAACAATTGGCTCTTATCGCATGAGACATGCTGTGTATCTCCTCCATTTCCCGCCTTTTGCCCTCTAAATGGCTACATCCGGCTTCTGGGTGTCGATATGTGTGTATGTGTTTAGTGGTGTGTGTGTGTGTGTGTGAGAGAGAGAGAAAGAGAGTGTGTGTGTGTGTGTTAGGGGAGATTGGGTACTTTTGTCACCCATTGTGTGGTAGGATGATTGGTCCTTTGTAGCTTGGCTGAGCTCTATGGTGCGCTTGAGCGCTGCGGTGCTGTCCGGGTTTGGTCTTCATCACCTCTGCATTCTGCACCTGCAACCCATGCAGCGCACACACAGCAAGGCAGTGCGTCAGTGAACCTCCATGTCAAGGGTCCACAGAGCGTGCGGGTGACCCTCCCTGGCAGCGCCCCTCACCCTCTTGTGCCAGTCCTGGATGGACTGCGGATCACTGGCGAGTTTGTCCATATGTCTGTAGTACCCGCGCCTGTTCGCCTGGTGATGCAAAGTAAGTGTGGATTTAGCGAATGAGACATGGAAGTTCATAACATGTCGTATGGACAGACAGTGAGTAGTATGCGTTGGGTGAGACGTAAGTTGTCAGCCAATCAGATAATGCCATAATGGATTGGCAGACAGTAAGTATGTGTTGGTCGACACGTGAGGTATCAAACAAGATAATGGCAAGTCGTATTCACAGATAGTGAGTGTATGTTGAGCACTCGCCCTGTGGTGGTTGTTCACATGGTTCCTGTACCCTGCCCCCTTCGCCTTGTCGCCAGCGTCCGGGTCGAGTCCCTGTGGTTGCGTGACTTGACGTTAATGTGCTTGTTCACCAGCTGTTTTGAGATTTATTGGATTCTGTGAACGACTGAAATGGATGACTCAGTCACTCTGACTTACCACTTTCTCGTGAACGCCCACGTCGCGCGCGCGCCGATACGCTTTGCTCCAAGGCATGTGTTGGTGTCCGCGCCCGTCGATGTTCACCTTCACCATAGGCTCCCCATTTTCGGCAGTCCTGTTGGCACGGCAACAGGCGAGACTTCGTTAGCTAGACAGGCATCGAAACCCCCGGCGCCACTCAGCTTTTCGTCGAGCGAGGTCGAGTACCGGGGCACTCACTTGAATCCCGAGCCTCGAGTCGTCGAGCTTCGTCGCGTTGCCGACAGTCCCAGGCCTAGTGTAACAGCCGGCAAAGACAGTTTTAGAATACGAGTCCTAGTAAATAAATTCCACATGCCATTGCCACTGTGTGCGTACCTCTCGTGTCCAGTAGCTTGCGGTTATTGTGAGCGGCGAGTTCGGCAGGGAAGAGCAGCTGCGTCGGAATAAAGCACGGCGGGAAGGGAATGGGATGGTTAGTCCACCCGCTAGGCGCGCCGAGCACGGTAGAATGTACTGACAACCCCACTAATTCACTCGAGGAAAGCATGTGAATTGCATAGGTCTACGACGTGAGAAGATGTGCGTGGGAATTGGATCACGGGGCCACATGCCTGCAGCAGCAGAAGACACGCGAGCGCTTTTGCGCTTCGTCCGGCCATCACCCCACGTATACCCCGTGCAGTCGGGCGATGCTACTGATACTACTCGATAGTGTGTATCCCTTATTATGCTCCGTCGGCTCGCAAGGTAACGGTGAAGTTTTAAAGACTAATTTACGCTTTTGTATATGCTTCTGCGCGCGTTTGCCTCCAGAGTCTGGGTGATCAGGATAGAGGGCGGACGAGGAAGCCGCGGTGACGAAGGTTGGGTCGACAGTGACGGAGGGTGAACAGTGAGTGCAGGGACGCGGGCGGAACCGTCGCGGTTTTGATACGGGTACGTGTACCTTTTAGGTCCAACGGCGGTTATTGCCAATTTTGAGTGCGGTGATTTTTTATAATTTTTTTGCGGCGATTCCTTATATTACTTGCGTGACAATTGCATATAATATATGTTATTGCGGAACTACATCCTCAATATGTGTCGAGAAATTTACAATGGATTAATATAAACTTGCCACCATCCGCGAAAGATGAGATATTAAGCAGATGAGATATTAAGCAGATAAATATTCATCATTAATATACCGTACCGTACAGGTACCTGTAGCAATGATGATAAAATGTCTCGCGAGTCAGTCTTCGCATAATTTGAATTATTAGAAATCTGATCGATGACCTCCGGTCAAAATGGTACCTATACGTACTATGGGCTACCGCTTCGGTAAAGCACAGCTACATATTTCGAGTACCCGATACGGGTACCTGTACTTGAACAATTACAAATATATATCATTTCAACTTTCCGCCACTCGGCTAATATCCGGCTATATCCAAAAAACAAATACAATGCACTGTATTATCTGCAGATTACCGCCGATAATTCATGGAAATTCGACACTTTTTCTGAGTTGGGGCCGCAAATATCCGCAAACTAGCGTCACCGACGAAGCATGACGTGTGGGATCGAGGGGAAACACAACCCACAGAAAAGCTGTCACGACGCTGTCATTCAACAGGAGCTCTGGTGTTCCGACTGCACTACTGCCTTTATACACAGAGCTTGGGCTCCTGGCGAAGGCGTGCGAGAACACAACTGCGGGTCGGAATTATTAGAGACTGTGCTCACTTACCCAGGGCAGTTTAGTACTGAAGTGACGACTCGGCCACTCAAGGAAGCAGCACTCGCGCAACGCACTCTCCCTGCAATGGATGTCAAGTGGGACAGCGTGAAGTGGCCCGACGGCTCAACTTATGAGGGGCTAGTGCGAGACGAAAAATGCGACGTGCGCGGTGTTTTCTCCTACCCTAACGGCGACAGGTACGCCCCCGACTTGCGCTCCCTCCACACTTCCTTTCTCCGCCGGTTGCTGCTGCATCATCACTACACGACCGCTGACGTGTTCATGCCCTCACCGTTGGGGTATTCAGATACGAGGGCGAGTTTATGGAGAACCACATGGATGGCTACGGCGTCTTCGTATGGACAAACGGGACGTAAGTACTGTAATGCCGCAAGCTCCTCGAGCACGCCCCATCACGCAATTGCCGACTGCCTGTCTTGTTGTGTTTCTTTGAAACTGTGCCCACTACATTGGTCCGGTCCGTCGATCTGATCTAAGGCAACCCGTATCCGTATCTGGTACTGCCCTCATTTTTTCGCGCAGGATCTACAGAGGGGAGTGGCAGAAGAGCAAGATGCAGGGGTGCGGCGTGAAGCTGGCGCGGCACAACGGCAAGAACGGGGTTTCGTACACGGCGGAGGAGGGACAGTTTACGGATGACGAATGGGTTGGAGACGTGATGGCTTGCAGTGTGGAGCAGAGTCGAGCAGCGGCGTACGAGGCCGACATGGCAGCGAAAATGGCGCGAGCTTTTGAGGTATAAAACCGACTGGCACACAGTCCATTCCAGTTTACTTTAATTATTGTATCGCATCATAAACTTGATACTACAGCAAATTCGCAGCCTTTCAGATTGTCGTGTCAGTTGTTCGTTACATCAGCACGTCGAGCGTCCCCTCCCCCCGCTGCGTCGCCTCGCTTGCAGCCCTCCGCGGCAGCCCCTCCCGCCACCAACTGATCACTTCTCGTTCCCTTCAGCCTGTAATTGTAATCAATCTCATTCTAATCTGTAACGATGAGCATTTAAACGTTTTTACAAAACATTCTGAAGAACAATCCCCAATCAGTGTTACTATTCAATTATCGACATACTATTCTAGTAGTTTCGTTATGTCTAAGTGTGGAAAAGTCTAAACAAGAGGCGCGCCCGAAACTGACGGGTGTTGCCTCGCAGGTGTCGCAGCGAGTGAAGCCTTCAGACATGGTTGCCGCGCGTGCTGAAGGCTCGGCAGGTGGGCCATCGCTACGGGTAGCGAAGGAGGCGGCGCAGGTGGCTGCACGGGATGAGGGGAAGCGCTGGTTCGGCATATTCTAAGTTACAACTGGATTACAAAATATTCGGTGACCTCTTGCGTGGTTGGTGCAGTCGTATGGAGACTATGACTATTCATATGATTAGACGGCGTAGCTGAGGCTAGCGCGGTAAAAACGCTTGATGAGCATCTCCCGCTCGTGTTATGTTCTGCTCGTGTTCATGTCACCTTTCGAAGCAACACGCGGACCGTCTGTCGACAGCCGACCTGTATGTGTTGCCTCTGAGCCACACCTCCCCGGCACACGGCTCCCCCCGGAGAGGGAGGTGGAGAGGGATGTGGAGGGGGAGGCAGAGACGGAGGCGGAGGGGGGGGGGAGGGGGAGGGTGCTCTTCTTGAGTCACTCGACACTCAAGACCCATCTTTGTGCGTGAATGCCTCCCATATCGTCAAAATATGACACACACACACACACACACACACACGCCGACACACACACACACACACACACACACACACACACACGCACACACACACACACACACACACACACGCACGCAGACACACACACACACACACACGCACACACACACACACACACACACACACACAAACACACACACACACACGCGCGCGCGCGCGCGCACACACACGCACGCACGCACACGCGCGCGTGCTCTCGTGGGCCACACTCGTGCATGAAATATTCTTGGAAATAAGGGTACAAGTGCAGCTACAGTATAGGGCATTTTTCTTCGCAGAACCTCACACCATTCCGCGAAAAATGGCTTACGGTTGTTATGCTGCCACTGCCCCAAACGCGCCGTGCCCGAGTACGAGGCGCAGCAATTATTTAGTTAGAAAATAGTCATAGTAAAATATCCACATGAACCGGTAATGGTGGGGGTCGCTATACTTATGCTTCATATTATGGAGACGACATCCGTCGCCGGTTATGAACCAAACAAGAAGTTTACGATTCTTCATTTTTATTAGTTCGAAAATTATATGGTACCGAATCCAATTCGGCTCTTATTTTTGCGGACACACACACACACACAAACACACACACACACACACACACACACGCACACACACACACACACACACACACACACACACACACACACACACACACACACACACACACACACACACACACACAGTTAGCACTAGCATCCCGTTGCCTAATGATTATGTACAAGTAAGCTATTTGTCATCCTAGTACTTAGTGTCATGCTATTAGCGGTGTGAAATGAAATGAAATTGTTTACAACAATACCATAATTAACCGGCTGCTGGAAGTAGCGATACCGTCTAAAACACACACGTAAACAAGTACTGCTCCAGCCGTTGCGGGGTCGTTGATCACCAAGGCCGGTCAGCTTGAGCTAGTCGAGACGAACCTGCATGACCTCGGCACCTGTGCGACTCCGGTCGTGCCGAAGCTAGGGGGAAAGGCATGTGAAAATCCCCTCGCTCAGGTCGTCGTCGGTCCCGTCTCGATCCGTGTTCATCCCCGCCCGAGGTATTAGTTGCTCCTTCCGACGTAGCTCGCCACCTAGCCGAGTCCTCCCTCCCTCTTCGGGGCCTGAGAAGAGAAAATAGCTAGGCTGCACACGGTGTCCGGCTGGCTCTCCTGCCCCCGTGCCAGATATTCTCTTCTCCCATGTCCTTGTTCCGTTTGTTTCCAACACCTATCTAGTCGCGTTGTGGCCGTCCTTACCCTCTCCCGGTGGTTTACGTTCTTAGGGGGGCGCCTTTATGAGTAGTGTGCCGTTACGATAACCCTAGGCACACTGCATGAGGCGGCTTGTCGATAACCGGGTACCGACTAGGGGAGGGGTTGGTAGAACACAGGGATCGAGTCTCCGGTCCTCAAAAGACGGCGGGTACGGAAATATTTTCCCCAGAAAACCACCGTACCGGGCTTTTCCGGCGGCGGGTGATCCTAAGGACCGCCGCCGCCAGACCGTGCCGCTCCTCCGGTTGCGATCCACCTCCGTCTTGCGTAGCATCAGGCCTCGCCCCCAAGGGAGACTTTAAACTCTCGCAGGGTTGGCGACTGCTAGCGAGCGCCGTGCCCCAGCGCTGCTTCCCATCTGTCCTCCGCCAGCTCCAACACCCTCGTCCCTCCGCCGATCCGTCCGTACCCTTCTTCGCCAAAAACATTTCGCAAACGCCGCCCCCGCCCCTTCGTCGGGAGAGTATCTGTGAGTATTTAGTCGCGGAAAAGACATATCGGACTGGCCGAGCGGGAGATCCCTATGCCGGTGTACGGATGTTATGTTTTTCCAAAACCCTCCGTATAAGACTTCCCGACAGCTGATGATCCCGCGGATCGCAGCTGCCGGTACCTCGTTTAGCCCCCTACCGTGCCAAGCATGGCACGGCTACAAGGTTACCAGCGCCGCGTGGAGGTAGAGGTAGGTGCCGACGGGCATGCGAGCGCACCCCTCTCCGGGGCCGCCGCCGTTGCGCCGCCGGCGGGCGCCGCTATTAGCGGTACTCGATTCCCTATTAGTGGTTGTCGGCCGGCCCCGCCGGTGCTTCGCCGGCCGCCATCTCTCTCCTTCTTATTTCTCTCGTCACACCCGGCCCCCTGGTGGGGCCGGCACGACCCTACGTGTAACTATCCGTTCCCGGTTCCGACTAACACATTTTTAGAAATTCACTGATCGTACGGGTGAGGTGCAATTTCAAGGCGCATGCCGAGAATTGGTCAACCCTTGTTCATTTGGCTCATTGGCCAACATAGAACTCAAGCAATTCATGGGAACAGTCAAGAGGAAGGGGGTGCTTGGTGCATGCCCGGCAATCACCCTATTGCTTTTCTCGCTCACTCACAGTCCCATAGTGCTCAATTGAGAGTAGTGATGGGCTGGCCATGAGCCCACGACATGTCGCCTGCCGATAGTCTAATAATAGTTTCTTTCGCAGGGTGTCGCAACCAAATGTGTTGCGCTTCGGTTTGAGAATATTAGATAAACCCTTTTTGTCGCGTTTTGCCATTCTAGGGACACATTTTGTTTTCCAGTCACGCCCGCGATAAATTACAGAGAATTATGATTGTTTGAGGCGCCCGCCGGCGGCGCAGCGGCGGCGGCCCCGGAGAGGGGTGCGCTCGCAGGCCCGTCGGCACCTACCTCTACCTCCACGCGGTGGGCGCTGGTAACCCCATAGCCGTGCCAGGCCTGGCACGGTAGGGGGCTGAACGAGGTACCGGCAGCTGCGATCCGCGGGATCAGCAGCTGTCGGGAAGCCATGTACGGAGGGTTTTGAAAAACATAATATCCGTACACCAGCACAGGGATCTCCCGCTCGGCCTGTCCGATATGTCTTTTCGCGACTAAATACTCACAGATACTCTCCCGACGATGGGGCGGGGGCGGCGTTTGCGAAATATTTTTTGGCGCAAAGGGGTACGGACGGATCAGCGGAGGGACGAGGGTGTTGGAGCTGGCGGCGGACAGCTGGGAAGCAGCGCTAGGGACAGCGCTCGCTAGCAGTCGCCAGCCCTGCGAGAGTCTTAAGTCTCCCCTGGGGGCGAGGCCTGATGCTACGCAGGACGGAGGTGGGTCGCAGCCGGAGGAGCGGCACGGTCTGGCGGCGGCGGTCCTTCGGATCGCCCGCCGCCGGAAAAGCCCGGTACGGGGGGTTTTTGGAAAAATTCCCGTACCCACCATCTTTTGAGGACCGGCGACTCGATCCCTGTGTTCTTCCAACCCCTTCCCTAGTCGGTACCCGGTTATCGATAGGCTGCCTCAGGCAGTGTGCCTAGGGTTATCGTAACGGCACACTGCTCGTAAAGGCGACCCCCTAACAACGTAAACCACCGGGGGAGGGTACGGACGGCCACAGCGCGATCAGATAGGTGTTGGAGACAGACGGGAAAAGGATAGGGGACAGGAGAAAATCTGGCTCGGGGGCAGGAGAGCCAGCCGGACACCGTCTGCAGCCTAGTTATTCTCTCTTCTCAGCCCCCGAAGGAGGAGAGAAGACTCGGCTAGGTGGCGAGCTGCGTCGAGAGGAGCGGCTAATACCTCGGGCGGGGTGGAGCACGGATCGGGGCGGGACCGACGACGACCTATGCGAGGGGGGTTTTTCACCTGCCTTTCCCCCCAAGCTCCGGCACGACCGGAGTCGCACGGGAGCCGAGGTCAGGCAGGTTCGCCTCGACCAGCTCCAGCTGGACAGCCTTGCTGATCAGCGACCCCGCAGCGGCTGGAGCAGGCCGCGTAACGTGGAGACTAGCGACACTTTATTTTTCATACTGTATCCAAAAAAAAATACGTATAGATCAGAAAATTATAAATACCTGGATACGGGTATGTTTTAGACGGTATCGTTACTGCCATTGGAGAGGTTGGGATTAGTGGTTCACGGTCTGCCTCACGCTTAGAAGTCCAACTACAGGTTGAGCATAGCACAAGGGGGGGCCCAGAGACGACAGCCGGTTTTTACTGGTATTGTTGTAAACAATTTCAAATTTCAAATTATGATTGTTTGTTTGTCCCTAAATTCAGCGCTATGTCCACAAACATTTCGACTCATACGGCCAAACAATAATCACATATGATGACTCACTCTGAAATGAACCGCGCAGGGCATTCATTGAGCGTGCCACCTCACGAGAATGTTCAAGCGCACTTTTGGATGTCGTGAGAAGGCGGGGTGCAGTCGGCGACGTGCGTGCGCGCGCCGCATTATGGTGCTTAGATAGGCCACTCGCGTTACAATCGTCCAATCGTATGACAACATTCGTCCAACTTTTCCTTTTTTTAATGATATATGTACAATGGTTGAAAAAGTTGCCGTGGACGCGCCCATCCCAGCAGCGCCCAGGAGGCGGCGAGCTGACGACGGGCGGGTGGTTAAAGCGGCGAGCCCTAGGGTTTCTATGGTCGCAAAATCTTGGGTGTATACAATGATGTCATAGTTATGGACGGCCCTTTTGTCCAAGAGCCGCTTTCTTGTCCAAGAGGCTCTAAATTCCGGGGTACGGGTACAAATCTTCCGCCCACCACCTGAACGCATCACCGCACGGACGACGTCAGTCAGCACGGGCGCCAGATGATCACGACGGCGAAAGGATTGCAAGAAGAACAACATGATCACGACGGGGGCGGTAGTAGAAGCTGCTGGACAATCTATATTATGGCTGGAAATGAGGGGGGTTTATATTATTTTTTGTATTGGTGAATATAATGTTTATGTAATCAAATGTTTTACAAGGGAGGCGCGCACATGTGATATCTGTTGTCCCACATGTTCTGCCGGTCGTCGCCCTTGCAGCCGTCCTCAAAGTTGAGTCGACTCTGATCGTAGTCGAGGCGATCCGCCGCCTGGATGCGCTCTGGCGTGTTCACACACAAGATGGACCCCTCCTGTGGGCGGAAACAGGAGACTCGTGAGATACCATTTGTGATGCCGAGTTGAATTTCTAGGAAGCATCGCAACCCTAAACCCAACAAACCCTGACGCTCTATAATATTTAAGCGATATTTATTTAGCTCTCGGCTCTATCAAATATGATACCAAAAAAGCGACAACATGATTTGGAAACTACACGTTGCGAAACGGTCAGTTCATTATTTGGATTAGAACTAGCGACAGAAAATATATATCGATTGAGTACTGCAAAGATGTACAGCAAGATACATTAAGTACATAGGACACTTCGCCAGGATGGGAAGTGTACAGGTACAACTACGACATGCTTTGTGGTTTCCTTACTATACACCACAGGCTCAACTCAGTTCCAAATTATTTGTTGCGTCGAATTGAGGCATGCACTCGCGAGCAGCCACCTGGTTTCGGAAGCGTTCATCGTATTGAGGGTCGTCCAGGTCGTCCTTGGAGCCGTCGTAGTAGCGCTGATAGGTGGCGGCTCGTTTATCGTCCTGTGACATGACGACGTAGCGGTGCCACGGCTGAAAATCTTCTGGGTCGTCGCGAGCCTCAACTAGCGGGTTCCGCTCGGTGAGAAACCTGTACCGACGCACCCACGCCGCCTACACAATCCACGGCGCCAAAGCAGCAGCCTCAGCGTATTACGAGCACAGTCGCGCCATTCGAACAATACAGGTGATTTATTTTCAGCTCTCGACTATCGAACGCACCTTGTCTTCGTTGATGGTTTGTCTCGCCGCCTCCGCCGCCATCCGTTGCATATCTTCGTCTTCGCCGATAAACGCGACCCGAGACTTTCCGCACAATCCACAGCGCGCCTCAACGCCCATGAAGTCCGGGGTGTAAAACTCGTTACCATCGTTGCCGGTGTACCAGGGTCCACGATTATTGCGTTGAACCAGGGTGTAGCACAGTCCACGGCAGAGGAACCAACCGGCGGGGCACTCCCTGCGTCGCAGAGCGAAAAAAAATAACTTGTCAAAAGTCGTCATATTTTGTTACATTTCAGTCGTTGAAAATAATTAAGGCTGCGTGCACTAGTAGGAGGGGTCGGGGAGCTTACGAGTTCGGTCTTCCTTTCCGCTCTTGCAGGAAGCCAACGTCACGGGCGTTTTCGATGCACTGGTCGATGGAGTCACTGGGCCACGGGCCGCGCGGCATGTCCCAAGGCGGCAGCTCGTAATACTCGCCGCGGAAAGAGGGGTTGACGTCGTAAACCTTGTCACCGTCTATGACGTCCTGGTAGACACTCGAGTCGAGACGATTATGGTCGAAGTTGGGCTCGCCGGAAGAGTCAGTGATAGGGCCTGCGAGACGGTTGCGACGATATAAGCTTAATTCTGTATTATTCGGAGAGAGAAAGAAATGATTCGCGGAAAATAAATGAAAGGCAGAACGGCAGCCGCACCGAAGTCGAAAGCGCCTGACGGCGGAGTGGGGGCGGGTGTCACCGAGCCAGGGATGGTAGGCGCCGGAGTGGGTGACGGGGTCGGTGCGGGGGTTGGTGCAGAGGTCGGAAGTGGCACACCATCTTTGAAACCGCTGATGTCGCCCTCTTCGGGCTGAGGGTCGTTACACTCGCGTTTCAGAAAGCAGCTCCGGCCCTGGTTATAGGTGTAGGCCTGGCAAAATGAGCCGGCCAGGGTGCACTGCCGTTCGCACTCGTCTTGCGACACGTCGCGGAGGGTGTTAAGG
The DNA here is from genome assembly GCA_026401115.1 of Tetraselmis chui. Taxonomy (NCBI): domain Eukaryota; kingdom Viridiplantae; phylum Chlorophyta; class Chlorodendrophyceae; order Chlorodendrales; family Chlorodendraceae; genus Tetraselmis; species Tetraselmis chui. The sequence continues at coordinate 59,358 of JAPMLY010001266.1, forward strand.
TTTGGGTCCTTGCAGCCAATGTCCACCAGGATGGTGTAACCTCCCGCCGGCGGGACAGGCGTAGGCGCGACGGTGGTTGTCGGGGCAGGCGTAGGAGCCGCCGTTGGACTGGTGGACGCAGTAGAACAGAAGCACATCCTCTGTACGCTGGTCGCGGTGTAAGTGCATGTTTGGCTCGTAGGCTGGCTGTCGCTGTCTCCGTAGTAACAAGTGCCGGCAAAGAAGGCGGGAATACTCTCCGTGCCCTGGAAGGCCTGACACCCCACACCCAACCCGCCAGCCAACGCCGCCATATCCGCCTCGGTCGTCGGCTTACGGGCGTTGAAGTCCGCAATGACACACTGCAGCGACTGCGTTGCGCAGACGGTATCACAGTTCTGTCCAGCAGGGCCGAAAATCCACCCGGTGAGGTCAAAGCTGGGGGTTGGAAAGGGCGTGGGGGCGGGGGTCGGGGAGGGTGTTGGAGCTACGGTTGGTGAAGGCGTTGGAGGTAGTGTCGGAAAGGGCGTTGGAGCTGCGGTGGGCGAGGGTGTTGGAGCTGATGTTGGCTCTGGAGACGGGGCAGCGGTGGGCGAAGGGGTTGGTGCGACGGTAGGTGCAAGCGTCACATCCTGCCCTGCGCAGTAACAGAACCGGTTGCCGATAGCAATCTCGCAGTACGGCTGTTGTGGCTCACCAAACTCGCCGTAGAAGCACGTGTCGGCGAAGAGCACTGGAATATTGCCGGAGCCGACAAATGCGGGACACACAGTACCCGTTTCGGCAGCAACTTCGACCATCTCCGCCTCTGTGATGGGCCGGTTCTGTACAAACAGCCCATCGTTGCATACCAAGCCAACACCCTCACAAGTTGAGACACAGTCAACTGCCAGCTCGCCGAGGTACCAGCCGGTCTGGCCCACAGGACGAGTGGTAGAAGTTGGAGGAGGCGTAGTTGGTGAAGGGCTTGGCGAGGGCGCTGGAGCTGGTGTCGGGAATGGTGTTGGAGCTGCGGTTGGCGAGGGAGTTGGAGCTGGTGTCGGCGCTGGAGACGGGGCAGCGGTGGGCGAGGGTGTTGGTGCAGGAGTCTCGTCTTGCCTTGAACAGTAACAGAACCGGTTGCCTATAGCGATCTCGCAGTACGGCTGTTGTGGCTCGCCGAACTCGCCGTAGAAGCACGTGTCGGCGAAGAGCACTGGGATATTGCCGGAGCCGACAAACGCGGGACACACAGTACCCGTCTCCGTGGCTACCTCGACCATCTCCGCCTCGGTGACGGGCCGGTTCTGCACAAACAGTCCATCGTTGCATACCAGTCCAACGTCCTCACAGGTCGAGATGCAATCCGCTGCAAGCTCGCCGAGGTACCAGCCCGTCTGGCCCACAGGACGCGTGGTTGAGGTTGGAGAAGGCGTAGTTGGAGACGGGGTCGGCGAGGGCGTTGGAGCTGCAGTGGGCGAGGGTGTTGGAGCTGGTGTCGGGCCTGCGGTAGGCGAGGGTGTTGGTGCAGCTGTAGGTGCAAGCGTCTCATCCTGCCCTGCGCAGTAACAGAACCGGTTGCCTATAGCGATCTCGCAGTACGGCTGTTGTGGCTCGCCGAACTCGCCGTAGAAGCACGTGTCGGCGAAGAGCACTGGGATATTGCCGGAGCCGACAAACGCGGGACACACAGTACCCGTCTCCGTGGCTACCTCGACCATCTCCGCCTCGGTGACGGGCCGGTTCTGCACAAACAGTCCATCGTTGCATACCAGTCCAACGTCCTCACAGGTCGAGATGCAATCCGCTGCAAGCTCGCCGAGGTACCAGCCCGTCTGGCCCACAGGACGCGTGGTTGAAGTTGGAGGAGGCGTAGTTGGTGACGGGGTCGGCGAGGGTGTTGGAGCGGAAGTGGGCGAGGGTGTTGGAGCTAGTGTCGGGCCTGCGGTAGGCGAGGGTGTTGGTGCAGCTGTAGGTGCAAGCGTCTCATCTTGTCCTGCGCAGTAACAGAACCGGTTGCCTATAGCGATCTCGCAGTACGGCTGTTGTGGCTCGCCGAACTCGCCGTAGAAGCACGTGTCGGCGAAGAGCACTGGGATATTGCCGGAGCCGACAAACGCGGGACACACAGTACCCGTCTCCGTGGCTACCTCGACCATCTCCGCCTCGGTGACGGGCCGGTTCTGCACAAACAGTCCATCGTTGCATACCAGTCCAACGTCCTCACAGGTCGAGATGCAATCCGCTGCAAGCTCGCCGAGGTACCAGCCCGTCTGGCCCACAGGACGCGTGGTTGAGGTTGGAGAAGGCGTAGTTGGAGACGGGGTCGGCGAGGGCGTTGGAGCTGCAGTGGGCGAGGGTGTTGGAGCTGGTGTCGGGCCTGCGGTAGGCGAGGGTGTTGGTGCAGCTGTAGGTGCAAGCGTCTCATCCTGCCCTGCGCAGTAACAGAACCGGTTGCCTATAGCGATCTCGCAGTACGGCTGTTGTGGCTCGCCGAACTCGCCGTAGAAGCACGTGTCGGCGAAGAGCACTGGGATATTGCCGGAGCCGACAAACGCGGGACACACAGTACCCGTCTCCGTGGCTACCTCGACCATCTCCGCCTCGGTGACGGGCCGGTTCTGCACAAACAGTCCATCGTTGCATACCAGTCCAACGTCCTCACAGGTCGAGATGCAATCCGCTGCAAGCTCGCCGAGGTACCAGCCCGTCTGGCCCACAGGACGCGTGGTCGAAGTTGGAGGAGGCGTGGTTGGTGACGGGGTCGGCGAGGGTGTTGGAGCGGAAGTGGGCGAGGGTGTTGGAGCTAGTGTCGGGCCTGCGGTGGGCGAGGGTGTTGGTGCAGCTGTAGGTGCAAGCGTCTCTGCTTGCCTAGAACAGTAACAGAACCGGTTGCCTATAGCGATCTCGCAGTACGGCTGTTGTGGCTCACCAAACTCGCCGTAGAAGCACGTGTCGGCGAAGAGCACGGGGATATTGCCGGAGCCGACAAACGCGGGACACACAGTACCCGTCTCCGTGGCTACCTCGACCATCTCCGCCTCGGTGACGGGCCGGTTCTGTACAAACAGTCCGTCGTTGCATACCAGTCCAACGTCCTCACAGGTCGAGATGCAATCCGCTGCAAGCTCGCCGAGGTACCAGCCCGTCTGGCCCACAGGACGCGTGGTTGAAGTTGGAGAAGGCGCAGTTGGTGACGGGGTCGGCGAGAGCGTTGGAGCTGCAGTGGGCGAGGGTGTTGGAGCTGGTGTGGGGCCTACTGTGGGCGAGGGTGTTGGTGCGACGGTAGGTGCAGGCGTCTCATCCTGCCCTGCGCAGTAACAGAACCGGTTGCCTATAGCGATCTCGCAGTACGGCTGTTGTGGCTCACCAAACTCGCCGTAGAAGCACGTGTCAGCAAAGAGCACTGGGATATTGCCGGAGCCGACAAACGCGGGACACAGAGTACCCGTCTCCGTGGCTACCTCGACCATCTCTGCCTCGGTGACGGGCCGGTTCTGTACAAACAACCCGTTATTGCATACCAGACCGACATTCTCACAAGTTGAGATACAGTCCACGGAGAGCTCGCCGAGATACCAGCCCGTCTGGCCTTCAGGGCGCGTCGTAGATGTCGGCGTCGGCGTAACTGGTGAAGGGGTCGACGAGGGTGTTGGAGCTGTAGGGTCAACAGTCGTAGTGACAGCTTGATTGGTTGTGATGACTACGGTGGGTGCGGGCGTGAGACTCGTTGTGTTTCCGCTGCACCAACAGAACCGCAGAGCCGACGTAAACGAGGCGCCACAGGTGGGAGTCTCCGGGAACTCGAGGTCAGGACCGGCGTAGTAGCACACGCTGTCGAAAAACAGAGGAATCACCGAAGTTCCGCTGAATGAGCCGCAAGTAACGCCAAGCAGGGCGGCCACTTCAGCCGTGGCTGTGTCGTTGCGGGGTTCGACTGCTTGGAAATCTTCCTCGTCGCAGTCGAGGGCGACGTTTTGGCAGGTGGAACTACAATCCGCGCCGTCGGCACCGAGGTACCAGCCAGTTTCTCCATTTGGTGGAGACGTTGTCGTGGTAGGGCCGGGCGTGGTCGTCGGGGTTGTTGACGCGAGCGGGGTAGTGACAGGGGGGAGTGTCGGGGCCGGCGTGGTGACTGGAGCAGGTGTGGGTGATGGGAGCGTAGTGGGTGTTGTCGAGATTGGCGCGGCGGTGGTGGTGGGGTCGACGGGGCGAGTCGTTAGTAGGCCCTGGGCAAAGGTAAATGCGTCCCTGTCGACTGGGCACTCGCCGATGGCGTATGTCGACATGATGGTGGCCCGGGTTGGTGTGCTGGCGTGGAGTAGGCTGGGGGAGCCGTCTGCCACAAAGAACAGGGCGCCGTCGCTGCTGAACGTCAGGCCCTGTATTCAGAAAACAAAAAATGAGAGTGGTTATTCATTAAATTCTTGATCAGATTTGCAACCTTCGTTGCATTCATGCAAAATGTGCTCAAATACTGGCAGCAAAGCGAGCAAGGTCTCCGCAGTTAATTATGGTTCGTGGAGATTTTAATATACATAAATATTTTTCGGTACAATATCAACCAGACAAACGAGGTTTTTCAATTAATCCGTGCTAAATTGCTCTACTGAATCATTTGTGATCGTAAAAACCGATATCATGGTATTTATGAATTTAAATAGGGTGAACTTCACATTTCGTCGACGTACGGTACCTGTGGAGCGCCCGCGGTGAGGCGCAGCCACCCCTTTTCGTCGCCCGTCTGGACGTCGTACTCAACGAGGTAAGTCTGCTCACCAACCTCAGCCTCAGCGCCGGTCAGCAAGTACAGGCTTCCCCGGGCGGCGGAGAAATACGCGCCGGTGAACCGCGCGTAGTCCCACACCGGCACAAAGGAGGACCGCACTCGACCGTCCAATCCCAAGGTGTAAACAATTTTCGGCTCGCCGGCCTCGGCGACAAAAAACGACCCGGAAGTGGCATCGAATGAAATGGCGTCGACGGTCTGCGAGTCAGAACACAATAACACATCCACCGGAATTTATAACTTGTGGTTAACGGTTTCACCTGTACACCCTAGTTTCTTTGTAAAGGAAGATGTCGTGATAGAGCTTTATACGAGAAAAACTCACCCCAAGTTCGCCCACGGTTGGGTAGGTGAGCGTGGCGACGGGAGTGTTGACACCAGAGAGGCCGTCGAAGTCGGCGACGTAGAGTGAAATTTTAAAAGGCGCTGACTGAGCGACGGCAATGTGCGTCGCGTTTAGCCACGCCACTCCGCCGATCCTCACGGGCGCGTCCAGTCCACCGATGACGAAGCCTTTCAGCACGTCGCCGCTCAGAGAGTGCTCAAACACGCTGGGCGCGGGGTTACAGCCCTCGACCGCCGGCTCATCGCATCCCTCCCAAACACTCCATAGCGTCCGCGAGTCGTCGGCGTACGAAAGGCCACGGAGGTTGGCGTGAGGCAGGGACGCTATGGTCTGGAGTGGGCACGTGTGGTATGGTCCCGGTACGGCCTGACCCCCCAGCTCCCATGGCTGGGGGACTGGCACCGGCACAAATCTGCACAGCCGTGGATGTGTGTCTTTCAAAACGAATTTATATCCAGAAAACGAATTTAAATGCATTTTACCCGAGATCCTAAAACGCCCGTTAAAAAAGACAATAAAATAGAATAATAATAGGAATACGTTTTTATTTGTAGTTTGAGTAGCGGTCTTTCTAAAAATTAGGGAGGGCAGGAGGGGGGGTAATCCTCACTTCCTTTTCAGAAGACATTTCCTTTTCCTGAATAGGTGCGTGTTGCCTCAATTTCCCCACTAAACCCTAAAGCAAAAACCATAAACCTCGTCATCATGCTATGCTACAGAGCTTAGGACCTGAAGGTATGTCCTTCGCATAGTCCAGAAATATTGGGTTAAGCAAAAGTAATTCTGTAATAGGAGGGACAAGAAGGGAGGCCACCACCGAAAACAACCCGTAAAAAACTTATAAAACGCTTTATCAAAAAGATATCCGTAAATCCGAAACATTCCGAGAAAAAACAAATGTAGCAGTCTCACACCCAAAAATGTATGTGCGCGCAATGCTGGGTGACTTGCTTGTTTGAGTGGCCTTACTCTGGGATGTGCCAGCCATTCGTCTGAAGGAAAAGGCAGTGGAAAGAGGTGCAAAGGTCGCCGAGGACGCAGCAGGAGCGCTCCTCGTTCATCCATTCCAAAGGCCAGTCCTTATTCGGCGCCGGCGTGGGATTCTCATGAAAGGGCATCACCCGCCAGCCACCCTCCCTGCGCGCATCACACGCCTTCGTCGTTATCGACGTTCCGATGATCTGTAGTACAGCAGCGTTGCAAGATATCGCTTCGAAAACGCCATACGCTTTCCGAATTTCCGGCGACACTACTCACCTTAGGACGTCACAGTTTTCAGCAGTGCAGTCATTGCCAAAGTAGCAACACGTCATCGCCGCGTCCATCAGCTCCGCCGGCCACGTGCGGATCCCGTCGACGTCTAAGCTCTGAAGGTTCGCGCGGCTTTCTACGGAGCGCTCCGCCACCACCGCATCCTCCAGCTGCCCGAGCGTCCTCACCACGTCACCGCTAGGACAAAGGTACAGCACCTTCTCACCGCCAGCCACCGCTAGGATGCCGTCGCTATCGAGCAGCGCCAACGCAGCGGGCGACCAGCTGTCGTCGATACTTGCAGGTACTCTGCCTGATACGACCACTCGCCCACTGTCGGGGTCCACCTCAAATATCATATTGCACGGCGCGCACAGAATGAACAGAAGCCCGTCGCTCTCCGAATACATCACGTAGGTGATCTCCCTGCACGTAGACACAAGCCGTTCGTTCCGTAAGAAAAAAAAAACACTTTGGATTAGCGAGAAGGGAGGCGTCGATACCCACCTGAGTTTGAGGTCGGATGGAAGGAGCAGCGCCGCGTCGTCGCCGTCGTCGGTCACTCGTAAAATCTGAGCACTGCCGTCGGAAATATTTACGAGCGGCACAAAAAACTGGCGGTAGGGTGTCATGATAGCAGCGATGGGCTGCCAGGGCCGATGCGCATCGACTACATGACGAAATCCGGCGGGCATGCTGACGGAGCTGAGGCTGAGAATAGGCGAAGCGACACGAGGAGGGATGGGCCAACTCGGCAGTATCTCCATTTCGCCACTGGAACTATTCCACCGCATACTCGCCAAGCCTATCCATCACACCACACACCTCTCAGCGCCTCCTCCCCACCTATGAATCATATTTCAAACCATACATTTGCAGAGCCCCCCATCAACGTTTGCTTGTGCTTCTGTCTGGCGCCTGGCCCGTAGTGGCGTAAATTTGACAACCTCCAAGTTGGGGATCTCTTGATATTAGCTCACCGGAGAACGAACCCAGTTACTCAGCGGGAGCAAGAGGAGGACAGGCATACCGGTAGGGAGAAAGTTTTGGAGGGTAGAGGCCGTCCTAAGGCTCCCCCAGTGCGAGTACTCCGCCACGCCGCCGAGGGCGGAAGCAACGAAGAGCGAGTCGTCGGTCAGAGCGATACCGACCACTCCGCCGGAGGAAGCCGGAAAGTTTGGGGCTAGACGGGCGGAGCCGCACTGTTCAAGATCAGCGACGCTCAAGGTCGGACGAAGGGGAGGAGCCTTCACCGCGTGTGAAGGAGGTAGCATAGAAGCGTGTGCAGTGTTCACCCATGCCGCGAGTAGCAGGAAGATCACACTTACGTTACCGGCGGTGCTGCTCGCGGTAAAACGACGCACAGCTGTTCTCGCCGCCGTCAACGGGCGACCGCACCGCGGTGCCCACGACATCTCGCCGTCCAACAGCCCGGTCACCACACGACCTCCCCTGTTCCCGCTGTATGCACTGTCAAGCTCAGTCAGCGGTAGTTTTACTTGCTGTGCCGGCTCGTCGTCTGCTGTGACTTGTCGAGTCAAGACCGCTACACACTGCGTGATGACCAGCGCTGCTTTTCTGTATGACGCCCCAGCGCGTGGGATCTACGTGGAATAAGTCGTTTGTGCCCTCAATAGCAAAACCACTACAGTCTCCAGCGTGGGCGGGCTTCCGCAGCGCCCACTAAGGTCAAGACTGTCTCTTTCTCATATACGTTTTGAATTTTTGACATTCGCGGATGGCAGTCTGGTTGTGAGACTGACTGAGCACGCGGGGTCGTCGGTCAGGGAAGGGCGCGAGGGACAAGTGACGCGGGTGACCGACGACGAGGGAGAAGCCACCGCGAGTGACCGGCGCGGATTGCATCACCGCTGCGAACCAGTACTGTAACAGTACTTGGCGGGGGCGCGGTCGTTCAAATTCCGCCCATCGTCTTATTATTCCTCTGTTCAACTACCATTGGTACAGGTACGAGTGCATAGTAAAAGCTTAAGTGAAGCTCCATAGTACTACCAGTACTTAAGTAGTATATGGTCGTGTTAATCAAAAGGCAAGCAGCTGTACCATACAGTACTTTATGCATTATGCACGACTTTGCTTGATGCTCTCCTCTATGGATACAATACCCGTTGGGTTAAGAAATGTATCCGAACACAATACCCGTAATCTCAAGGATGCTACTGCTTGTTCGCGGGATTGATCATTTGCTGTCCAAATGGGGCCAATTTGGACCTGCCTCTGGGGAGCCGATTTTTGCTGAGTGCTAAACCAAATTATTTAGACGAGTACTTATGAGCGGGAAGCATAAATGTGCTCGACAACCTGAAAACGGCCCAGCAACTCAGTTCTACCTCTTTCCTCCCGTCGCGAACGAGTCGCACCTGCCCTGAAAACACGCTGTCCTTCCCGATCTAAGACCCTACACTAAGCAGGGAAGAATGGCAGCAGGCGTGTCGTCAGTCGCCGTAAGGGCACTCCGCGTCGCGCTGCCTCGTGTCCCCCCACTCCCTCGCCGCCGATGCTCGCCTCGCCCCTCGCACGCGAGCTTCCAGCAACCGCAGTCTATCAGCACGCATCGGTGTAACAGCACGCAAACGCGAGGATCCACACAGGTGATCCATGCCCGCGGTCGTGGAAGCCGACTTTCCTCGGAGATGGAGGAGCTGCAGGCGGAGGAGAAGCAATTCGCACCGGACGGTACGGGTACTAGCGCTGTCCAAGTTTCGCCGACTTCGTCGCCTATCAACAGCGTCCCATCCCACTATCGCTACGCCCTCCGCCGCGGGGTGATCCCGTGCAAGCGCACCCATAGTAGCACAGTTACGGAGAAAATCAATTGGTGTGTGATGGTGCTACCGCAGTGACCAAATTGGAGTGGAAGTCGCCCCTCACGCTCGACTCTATCGTAAAGTACCCTAGTCCCGTGCTGCGCGCGCCTAACGGGCGCGTCGCGACGTTCGGGGACGACCTGAAGCAGCTGGCGGCGGAGATGTTCGAGGTGATGTACCAGGACGACGGGGTGGGGTTAGCGGCGCCGCAGGTGGGCGTCAACGTGCGGCTGATGGTGTTCAACCCGGAGGGCGTGCGGGGGTCGGGGCGCGAGTATGTGCTCGCCAACCCGCGCATCATCTCCACCTCCAACACCACGGAGCGCGGCGAGGAGGGCTGCCTCTCCTTCATCACCGACAAGGGCCTTATTTTGGGCGACGTTGACGTGAGTTTGGCACTGAGATGTTTTCCGTGTGCGAGGCTGGTGGGGGTTTACGGTGTTGACATTGTATTTGGTAAAAATATCAAAGATACCTTTGCGTTGTCGCACTCATAAGTCGCAATTTAAGAGTATCAAATTGTTGATGTGTTTGTAATCGTTTTACATAACCTGTTTCATTTGTTTCGTTTATCTTGGAAACACACACACACACGCACAAACGCGCGCACGCACGCACACACACACACACACACACACACACACACACACACACACACACACACACACACACACACACACACACACACACACACACACACACACACACACACACACACACACACACACACACACACAAGCGTACCCACCACACACGCACACGCACAAACGCGCGCACACACACACACACACACACACACACACACAAACGCGCACACACACGCACACACACATATACACACACACACAAGCGCGCGCACACATACACACGCACACACAAGCGTACCCACCACACACGCACACGCACAAACTCGCGCACACACACACACGCACACAAACGCACACACACACACACACACACACACTCACATATACACACACACACATATATACACACACAAGCGCGCGCACACACGCACACACACACACACACACACACACACACACACACACACACACACACACACACACACAAGCGTACCCACCACACGCACACAAACGCACGCACACACACACACACACACACACACACACACACACACACACACACACACACACACACACACAAGCGTACCCACACGCACACACACACACACACACACACACACACACAAACGCGCACACACACATACATACACATACACACAAGCGTAGCCACCACACACACACACACACAAACGCGCGCACACACACACACACGCACACAAGCGCGCACACACACACACACACACACACACACACACAAACCCGCGCGCGCACACACACACACTTACACTCAAAACATACAAAAACGTTCGCACAGCATACGCACACACACGCGCGCGCACACATGCACACACACGCACCGGCGCGCGTATGTGCATTAATTGACGCACTGTCTCACACCCATGCACGCAGCGCGCTACGATGGTAAAAATTAAGGCTCAGGATGAGAACGGCGCAAAGTTTCAGCTGAAACTAGAAGGCTGGACGGCGAGGATCTTCCAGCACGAATTTGATCACCTGCAGGTGGGGGTGACGGGCTATACGCCCGCGCGCGTGTGTATGTGTGTGTGTGTGTGTGTGTCTGTGTGTGTGTGTGTGTGTGTCTGTGTGAATGTATGTATGTGAGTGAGTGTGTGTGTGTGTGTGAATGTATGTGTGTGTGTGTGCGTGTGTGTGTGTGTGTGTCTGTGTCTACGTTTATGTATGTATGTGTGTGTACGTGCGTGCGTGTGTGTGTGTGCTCGCGCACGTGGGTGGGTGGGTAGGTGGGTTGCGTGTTTATGTTTTCGTGCGCGCGCGCGCGCGTGTGTGTGTGTGTGTGTGTGTGTGTGTGTTTTGAGCATCCTGTGATTGCTGTGCTGTTTTTCATACTCCCCCATGTCGCGCATCACAGTGCCTTATTTTACCCGTTTGTTTACAACACACGCAGGGCAAGCTGTTTGTAGACGCAGATCGCATGATTGCGGAGGATAGGGCTGCCGCGGCGGAGGAGCTTCAAAAGCTGGAAGCGGAGTTTGCGGCTCTGCACCCCGGAGTGGAGGCTGAGAGTGTCGTCTCTTAGGTTGGATGCTGTACGGGCTGTGCTGAGGGAAGACGGCCCCTGTGCGTTGTGACAAGTGTAATGAATGACATATACGAGCATATGTTTTGTATGTGTGTGTGTGTGTGTGTGTGTGTGTGTGCATGCGCGCGCGCGTGTGTGTGTGTGTGTGTGTGTGTGAGAGAGAGAGAGAGAGAGAGAGAGAGAGAGAGAGAGAGAGAGAATGTGTGTGTGGGCGTGTGTGTATGTGTGTGTGAGCGTGAATTTGTATGTGTGTGGGCTTGTGGATGTGCGTGTATATACGTGTGTTCATGCGCGTGCGTGTATGAGTGTGTGTGCATACATGTGTATGTGTGTTCGTGTGTGCATGTGTGTGTAAGAGGGAGAGGCGGTGGAAAAAGTGCTTGTGTGTGTGTGAGGAGCTTCAAGAGCTGGAGGCGGGTTTAGGGTTTAGAAGTGTATTTTTGCGAACTTCCTGATTTTTGCGGACTTCGAAGTGTATTTCTGCAAACTTCATTTGCCGCTCACTTGTGTTGGAAACGTGGCGGGGGCGGTGTATTTGCGTAAGAAGGATGACTACAAATCTACACTTTTCGACTAGACGCCACTAAATGTAACAATTGGAAGTGGGGCGCCGATGTATCTCGTTATTGAGGTCCATCCTTTCCATTGACTGTACGTTGTGTATTCAAGCCCGCTGTGGGGGTGGTCATGAATTGCGGTTCGACCGGTATATCATAGCTAATATGACAGCTTGGTAGACCAATAACAATCAAGCTAGGAATGTGTCATTGTGTCTGAAGCTGGATTTGCCGGCGTCGAACTTTTGGTATGTATGTCCTACTATTATGTGTACGTGATATTTGTCCGTATGGATGTTCATATCTTGGTATGTTTGTATGTCCCTTTGCTCACCATTTCATTTGGATGAGTCATGTAAATGCGACATTATGATTTGGAAACTTCATATGCGGGAATATAACCAAACATTATTTGGATTGAAATTAGCGTTTGACAATGCGGCGGCGTCCGCTACTAAGCTCACTTGGTGACAACTTCCGACTCCCGACGCTCTCACTCGTTGCGGAGACTCTAGGGGCCACATTCAGCGGGCATTTAACGCATTTTCCGTGCGTGTGCCTACCTTGGCCTCTTGCACGAGATTATGTGCGGGTGATTTGTGGTACGGGTCGCGGTGCATTGGCTCTCTTTTCCGCTTCACATGAGTCAAGTTTCAAGGTGCCGTCCGATTGCAATACGATGGCATCGCACTGTTGCTTTGGGCCTCACTGTGGAGCGCGCCTCTATGTTCGGCAATACCCACGGTGCATCGCATGAGGCTCCCCGAGAGTCTCGTGGGTCTTGATCTTAGTCAACGGTATCGGGACCCTCGACATCTCTTATACCTATGGACTACATCCCTCGGTGCTCGTACGTGGTCTTCGTATGTTATTGAGCTCCACGATCGGGTTGTCCACGTGCTTGAAGATTCGTGCTTGAAGCGGGGGCTACTAAGGGGCGGCACTTGCGGTTGGAGGTCCGTTGCATTCGGATGGGAGCTTGTCGAGATCGACTAGGGGATGTGGTGTGGTTAGACTTCATGGCGCCATGTATACCGTCATATTGTTGTTGTCGATGTGATGGTCACAAGTGCTCGCACGATTAGTAAATCCCCACAACACTTTTGAAAAGGATGGACAAGGAGACCCCCGGCCTAAATTTTGTATTCTAAGTCTTGGATGGCATGTGCAAGAAGGCCCTTAGACAACAACCAGAGTGTGCTTGGTAATTGTTGTAAATCATTTTCATTTCATAATATATATGAGGGCCTTTAACCCATTGTCGATGCGTATTGGCAAGGAGAGAGTTGGTAGCACCTCCAATTCTAAGGGTAGAGTGTGAGTGACGGTTACATAAGAAGTGAGAGGCGCGGCACTACACAAGTCGCCTCTTACCCCGAGTGACGTCCAAATATCATTGTAAGGCTAGGGATAAGCCATCGATGCATCGTCGATAGTATCATCATCAACTGGTGATAGTGCCATCGATGTGATGGGTTGCAACATCGACATCGACACGATGGCAGTAGTGCTAGTATCAATGCCATCAATTATCAAAGCAATTGGAAAATAATGATTATTTAAGCCCGGTATATCGATATATCGTCCCAAATATCGATACATCGGCGATAATATCGGCTTAAATTGCCATCGATGTCTGCATCCCAAACTATCAACACTATCAACATCGACAATCCAAGATATCAATACATCAACATCGACGTTTCAAAATATCATTACCATCAACATCGACAAAATTCACTTGATCCCTAGCCTTATATCACTGCAGTGATGGCTCACTAGGGAAGACCTTCTCACGGCACTCCGCCTCGCATTCCACTTTCAAACCGATCTCTTCTCCGACCCCCTCAATAAATCCCTCCAATCCCAAACCTATCACTCGGTGTACCCCGAAGACGTGACATTCTCCTCTAGAGGCAGTGACGCCTCACACACTTGGCACAGCACAAATATCGCGAACCCAGAATACCACCTCCAATGCATACGCCGGGCCTTGGAACTGTCTATCACCAACGTCCACACCACTTCGCCCCACTCCCCAAGTGCCACACTTCTCATCCGCCCTTGATGGGGACATTGTTGGAGATGGAAACATATGGTAGGTGAGGTAGATGGTTACACGTAGGGTCTTGCCGGCCCCACAAGGCGGCCGGTTGTGGTGACTAGAGAAGTGAGAACATGTGTGAGCATTGGCGGAGGAGCAAAAGGAGGCCGTTATGGCAGAAACGGTTGGTCGAGTGCGACATGAGCAGGGTGATCACGCAGCGCGTCACGCAGCATGAGCTGCCGAGTGTTAGCCGCTTGTGCGTCAAGTCGGCTCGTGATGATGGCATGCTGCTCCATGAGTGCACCCATAGCGGTCGAGTCAAGGGGAGGCGAAGGGGGGTTTCTAGAGCTCCGCGATGACCCCTCTTGATTAGGTGGCAGCGAGGGCTTCCCGGGTTCTTATGTTTAGCAGGCATGACGAGCTAGTGACGCCAAGGCAGTGGAAAAAGCCACTAGCTTAACTTGTGCGTAACGGTGAATTCTAGTGAGTAAGGCTAGGGATCGATGGTAACGTCGATATTTTTCAAGTGCATTTCGCTGCGATTTCGGGTATATTTCGTATTCTGGGTCTCCGAAAGCACCACGAAATACATCGATATAGTCCGGATGATATCATCGATCCCTAGCCTTACTAATGAGACGGCATGACGCCCAATGGCCCCTCGGTCTCATGCCCCGAGGCGTATCTTTTCCGTGTCCACCACCAAGTGTGGGGCACAAGTGACAGCCACGAACATGCAAGATGTCGCGTTCGGCCCGGCCGAGACTAATATCACGTGTGTTTATATGGCTGTCGTGCACCTTGTATATGCGTATTCTACCACCCGTGCCCCCCCCCCCCCCCGACTCGAACTTGAGCATGTATGATTGGCTATTGATTGGCATGTATCGAGTGCGCTTGTGTGATTGGCTATTCGACGTCCTCGAGTAGCTTATTAAGGTGGTGTTGAACGGGGTGAAGTAGCAGGTGGGTATTGGCGGGTTTTCGCCGAATACAAGGATTAAGTTCTAAATAAGAATACTAGCAATAAGGGCGTTGCCTTCCGGGAGAGTGTCGTAGATCGCAGGTCGCCGAAAAAAGTGGTCGCATGTGGGTGACTTATTGAAGTGGGGGCCCATAACTTGTTTGAGATGGGAGTAGATAGCTACACGGGGGGTCTTGTCGGCCGCACAAGGGGGCCGGCTGTGGAGACTAGAAAAGTGAGGAGAGAGATGGCGGCCGGCGAAGGCACCGCGGCAGGGCCTGCCGACCACCACTAACTGGGAAATAGAGAACCGCTACTAGCATAACACTAAGTACTATGATGTTAGATAGCTACCGTGTAAATAAGCACAAGGCAACGGGATGCTTTTGTTATCACCCCCTTCAAGGTAGCCGAGGTCTTGACGTCGTCTTGGCTTGCGTCGACGAAGGTGCAATCTTGGTCGAAGGTGTAGTACTCATAACGTGTGTTTTAGGCCGCGTAGGTGTAGCGATGTGTGCTTACAGAAACGTGCCGATACCGGCGAGTTGCCGATATGAAGCGCTTCCAAATGCACTGCGGAATGTACTTGTCTGACATGTAGCGGGGAAGAATGTCCACGGGCGTATTAGTCGACGCATGAGAGCGACTGACGAGGAAGAAGGAAAGCCAAGGTTGATAGGAGCGTTTAGGCACGCAAAAGCATAAACGGGCGCTGCTCGTGTTGACTCCCCCCTTTAGCCGTGGGCAAGGTTAGCTCCTCGGTAAGTTAGGTAAGCGTTGCGGCATTGCCTCGGGAAAAAAATGTGCGCGGGCCGAATTTTTTGTTGGTCGGCTTAAGAACCAGATCCGGTCGAGAGCATCGGTAGGCTGAAGGCTAGGTGAGCTTGGAAGCTGGGTGGGGCGAGCTTGGCGCCGGGCGCTTTACACAAGCTCTTCTCCCTTCTACGTGGGAGATGGTAGGACATTCGCGGACAACAAGCTCGAAGGCGAAGCGTGGTGTCGGTTGGACGAGGAAAGGACTAGCGTGGCGCCGAGCGCTTTACATACGCTCTTTTTTAGTGTAACTTGATGTAGGGCCCATAACGTGTTGGAGATGGAAGTAGATAGGTACACGGAGGTCGTGCCGGCCCCGCAAGGGGGCCGGCTGTGGAGACTAGAGAAGTGAGAAGGAGAGAGATGGCGGGAAGTAAAGGCACCGCGGCAGGGCCGGCCGACCTCCACTAACGAGGAAATAGAGAACCGCTACTAGCATAACAATAAGTACTATGATGACAAATTGCTGCCTTGTACATAAGCACAAGGCAACGGGATGCTACTACTAACACCCCCCCTCAAGGTAGCCGAGGTCTCGCCGCCCGTCTTGGCATATGTCGAGGAAAATGCCATCTTGGTCGAAGGTGTAGTGCTAGTAGCGCGTGTCTCATGCCGGGTGGGTGTAGCGATGTGTGCTTACAGAAACGTGCCGATACCGGCGAGTTGCCGATATGAAGCGCTTCCAAATGCACTGCGGAATGTACTTGTCTGACATGTAGCGGGGAAGAATGTCCACGGGCGAACTAGCCTCCGCATGAGAGCGACTGGCGAGGAAGAACGAAAGCCAACAAAGTTGATAGGAGCGTTTAGGCACGCAAAAGCATAAACGGGCGCTGCGCGTGTTGACTCCCCCCTTTAGCCGTGGGCAAGGTTAGCTCCTCGGTAAGTTAGGTGAGCGTTGCGGCATTGCCTCGGGAAAAAAATATGCGCGGGCCGAATTTTCGATGGTCGGCTTAAGAACCAGATCCGGTCGAGAGCATCGGTAGGCTGAAGGCTAGGTGAGCTTGGAAGCTGGGTGGGGCGAGCTTGGCGCCGGGCGCTTACACAAGCTCTTCTCCCTTCTACGTGCGAGATGGTAGGACATTCGCGGACAACAAGCTCGAAGGCGAAGCGTGGTGTCGGTTGGACGAGGAAAGGACTAGCGTGGCGCCGAGCGCTTTACATACGCTCTTTTTTAGTGTAACTTGATGTAGGGCCCATAACGTGTTGGAGATGGAAGTCGATAGTTACACGGAGGTCGTGCCGGCCCCGCAAGGGGGCCGGCTGTGGAGACTAGAGAAGTGAGAAGGAGAGAGATGGCGGGAAGTAAAGGAACCGGCAAGGCCGGTTGACCGCCACTAGCGGGAAAACATAGAACCAATACTAGCATGACACCAAGTACTATGATGGCAAATAGTTGCCTTGTACATTAGCATTAGGCAACGGGATGCTAGTGCTGACAAACACACGCCGTACCGAAACGCTAAAAAACATCAATTCCCCATACACCCACGGGTTCTTATGTTTAGCGGGCATGATGATCTAGTGACGCCAAGGAGTGGGAAAATCCACTAGCTTAACTTGTGCTTGACGGCCTGATGCCCGATGGCCCCTCGGCAGGATGTCCATGGGCGTCTCAAAGTATCTTTTCCGCATCCTCCATCAAGTGTGGGACACAAGCGAGACCCATAGACAGCCACACCGAGGTATAGCGTTCGGCCCGGCCGAGACTAATATCGCGCGGTTTTATAGTTGTAGTGCACCATGTTTATGCGTATTCACCCTCAAGTGCGCCCCCCCCCGCCCCCCCCCGACTCAAGCTTGGGCATGTATGCACCATGTCCACACAAAGCGAGTGCGCTCTGTGTCGTTGCCTATTCGACGTCCTCGAGCGGCCGGCTTAGGTGATGCTGAACGGGAGAAGTAGCAGATGTGTATTGGCGGGTTTAACACCAAGTACAAGGATTAAGTACTAAATTAAAAAACTAGCAATAAGGGCGTTGCCTTCCGGGCGAGTGTCGTAGATCGCAAGTTGCCGAAAAAAGTGGTCGCGTGTGAGTGACTTGAAGTGGGGGCCTATAACATGTATGATTGTGCAATGACGTTCAATATGGAAGGTAACTAAAGTATGCTCATTTACAGCCACAATCACACAAAGGGACAATCACAGTGACAACCACAATGAGGCTTATAGCGTGTGGGAAGGAAGGAAGTGGGGGAGCTTTAGCCTAGCGACAGCTCTGTATCGACACACTATACCGCTTTTTTTTTTTTTTTTTTGCGCCACCGGTGTCTAGTGTAGCGAGCAAAACCCTTATTTTGGACATGAACCTATTTTGAACAAATAGCGGTTTAGACCTACCCTAGCCCGCCTAGACGAGGTCATTTCAAGACACAAACCCTATCATAGAACCCCCTCAGAGACCCTCTGATGGGGCTGTGTTGGCGGCTGGTCGAGCTCGTCGCGTTGGTCCGCAGAGAGAGCGCATGTGATGGGACCTGCTGACCAAATCGCACCAAAAGCACCTATAAATTTCGACCAACCCACTCGAGAAGCGTGCAAATCACTTAATAGTGGCTTGAATCTCCCCATATTACCCACCTACCCGTCATACAAGTCATTGGCGAGCCTCTTGTCGGTTGTCGCGCGTACCTGCTCATGGTGCGCCCGCTTGCCGCTGTTTGGGTATCGGTACATACAGCCCCCCTTTTTTCGATTTTCAAATTTTTCAACAACAACGTCGACTTCGCAGCGATCCCCGCTATTCGCTATCAATCTCCGCTATGGGCAGCGGCTCCCTTCCCGCTCGAGGCAAATATCGAGCCTACACTCAAGAAAGCCTCGCCAAGGCAGTCGACGAAGGTCGTCGAGCAATTGCGAGTGGCAAGGCCGGTGCTGAAGGTTACTATCTCTCGGCAATCGCAGCAAAGCACGGTATCCCATGGCCGACCCTCCGACGCACCCTGAAAACCCCCGACCTTGGAAAACCTAAGCTCGACAAACGAAGTGGACTTACGAAAGAGCAAGAGGATGCCCTTGTGCAATCTGTGGTGGTGCATCATTCAGTTGGCCAGTGTCTTACAACAGATGATATCATTTACAAAATAAACCAATTAATACAACACGTCCCTGGATATTGCCAAACCACACTCGCCAAGAAGTGGCGCGATGGGGTGGGCCCGTCGAGGAAGTGGGCTCGTCTTTTCTTCAATCGACACCGTGACGTCCTCCGCCCACGTGTGGTCGACCACCTCGACCCGCAACGCGCTCGGGTGCCAGAGTCAGCAGTGAAGGACTTCTTCGACCAGCTCCACAATGTCTTCAACGAGTTTCCGAACCTGCCGCAAGGCAACATTTGCAATCTTGATGAGACAGGTCTACAACCATTACCCAAGAAAAAGAAAGTGTGGGCGCCTAAAGGAGCGAGGCGTAGCCACGCAAAAGGGAATGAGTGCCGTTTCAGTCTCACCTGTTTGATGACCATCTTTGCAGATGGTACGAGCATGCCTCCCTTCTTCATCGTCAAAGGAAAGAAGTACTCCCCACCTTGGTTTCACGATCTTGGTGTAGTGGGTGCGCTCCGTTCCGCTGGCCAAGTCCAAGCAGGCCTAACCGTTCAGGGCAACGCTTGGATGGACACTTCAATTTTCTTGAAGTGGATTGAGGAATTGTTTCTACCCTACACAGGAAGCAAAAGGTCAGCGGAAACGCCATTGTTGTTGCTAATGGATAATTTTGGAGCGCACATCAACCATGAAGTACTAAGGAAGCTTGTAGACAACCATGTAAAAGTGGTTACTCTACCGCCCCACAGCTCTCACCTTCTTCAAGCGTTGGACGTTGGCATCATGCTTCCCTTCACGAAGCACATGGACAACGCGCTCGCCGCGTACAAGAACATGGAGGGGGGAGGGGGCATCAAAGAGAAAGACCTTATAATTTGCTTATTCAAGTACTACGAGTGCCATGGCAGATCAGCAACAGGCAGGCCCTATAATTGTTTCAGCAAGGCACTAAGATCACACAATATAATGTCTGCTTTCCAGGACGTTGGTGTTTGGCCACTGGACTACAACAAGGTTAAGGGATTGGCGTACCGTCAAGATATTTCACCTCCAGGCTCCTCTTCCCTTCACTCCACAAGCAGCGGAAGCAACGTGGCCATCAACGACCCCGGGGCTAGTAGAGCCCAAATCCAGGCGCCAGAAAGAGCCGCTGCTATAGCAGAGGCCCAAGATATCCTCGCCAACAGCACTTGAAGAAGCCAGGCTCCTCCAACCCAAGAGCTTCCAATGGAAGAGGCAGCAAGGCGCTACCTCATGTACACTCGGATGGCGGATCAAGCAAAGAGGGACATGGAGGCGCTGTCAGGCATGGATACTTGGCAGCCCACAGCGGAAGACATTTTGAGGCCTGATCCTTTGGTTGTCGGCCGGAAGGGACGCGCTGAGGCACAACACGCACAGGTTTTCACATGTGAGGAGAATGTACTTCTAACAGAGAACAGGGATAAACTGAGAAGGGATGGGCCTGACCTGAAGGCACTCCTATCGAGCGCCGTGACTACCCTGAAAATGGAAATAAGGCGGTTGAAGTCCACTTGGGAAGCGGTCCACAAAAAGGTGCGGCAAGCCGACGTGATCAGGGGAAAGGTGGAGAGGTTCATCGCGCGAGCAGAAGAATTTGCCGACGCTAGACAACTCGGTCCCGTACGTGCCGCCCTGAAAAGCATAGCAAAAGAAAAAAGCACACTCGTCAAGCTAAAGGCAGAAGCAGACAAGCATATGGATGGCGTTCCTGACCTGTTGTATGCAGTGGAGGGTGCCCGCTCGACTATTGATACTTATCACGACAAGTACGACTACCTTTTACAATGCGCGGGCGAGGAGCCATTGGACCACCCAAAGAACACGGACCCTAACCTATACGCTGATACAGAGACACTTTGCGACAACGCAACAATCGATTTGGAGCGTATTGAGGCCGCTGTGGTTGAAGTGGAGCTTATGTGCGGGGAGTGTGAAGAGGAACTCGTGAACCGGGCGGTTACTAAAAAGGCCGATGCCGTTGCGGCCCGCAAGCGACACGCTATAATGGCAACCCAACAAGCACCCAAGCGTATGGCTCTCGAGGACGTCACCAACACTCAAAACAATAGCCCCGCTATCTACGAGCCTACCCCAATTATCAAGAACGGCGCAAGTGTCCTACTGTCAGCAGCAAAAGCGAGTGACAACATGGAACTTGGTGTGGGAGCGGGAAGTACCGACATGGACGCGCTTCATCGTGGCGGCTCCCGTGGCGAGTCTTCGCCTTCCGCCGAGCCTCCTTTTGAAGAACGTGCTCCCAGAGGCTTAGCCAAGCTACTTGAAGAGTTGTAGGCAGCTTGGAGTGTTTTGGGGGGGCGTGTGAGGTCTTTGTAGTGAGCTTCAGGAGTTGTTGTCCAAAATAGGGCCACCGGCAGTTTTCGCCCATCTTCACCGACTCATCTTGTCACAGCCGACAGCACCGCTACAAACGGAATCAGTGGCTGAAACTTTGCACGTACTTAGGCTAGCACTAGGGCTTTCTCTTGGGCGAAACCGCGCCTCAAACCCTGGTGTAATGATAACGTAATGCCATTTTACCTGAAATGTTGTCCAAAATAAGGGTTTTGCTCGCTACATTTGTGCCTGGTCATGGCCCGTACTAAATACATCTAGACTAGATTACAGTAGCTGTCTGTAACTAATAACCGATAAGTATTGATTACAACAGTATACCCTTCCCAACGACGCATGTACCTTCCTCCCCCACGACCAACATACCGGCATCCCCACCCCCATACCCTTCGGCACGCGCTAGAAGATCGACATATACCTTGTAGCTAACCACTTACGATGATCACCTTTCCCTCACACTCAGCCCTTATCACCCTCCACAACACACTCGAATCCATTTATGACACATATTTTCGTTTCCCATCCCTAGGGCCGAAAACTGCGCTCGGGCCGAAAACTGCGAAAAGTGCGCTCATCACGCCACCTCCGCTCCTATCTGAATCCTGCTCCCCACAGCCATCAAGTATATTTTACCTTCCTCTAAACTCTACTCAATATCTCACATATCCCCTCCCACTACGCTCATTGCTGACGTTCACCCTCACGAAAGTTGTTCTCGCTTGGAATTGACAGGCTTTCGTATACACCGATGGCTCCAAGGAAGGAGGTTCCTCCCCACTTGGCGCAACATCAACCCACCATGCCACCGACACTCACGTCAAAGTCATGATAAACTCCACCCCATCCTCCCACACCGTTACCCGAGCGGAACTCGTGGGCATCGATATCGGTCTACAACTCGGACACGTCCACCTCTTGACCGACAACGCATGCTCACTACGGCTTATTCGACGATACATGCGCTACCTCACTGCCTACTTACCCACTGTGACACACTCGAATCAATCACAAGCACTTTCAAAACCCGTCTCACCTCGGCAAAATCAAGCCTAATAGCCGTTCCCAAGCTGACGACCTCGCAGACACGCTAGCCTATCATGTCGCAGATGGTCACCCACTCGACACAACTTGCACTTCGGGTTCAAAAGTGTCTATCGGCTCCCGGACATGGCAATTTTTGCTCATCCCTCAACCACAAGGCGACCCCATACCCTACCGATACACTAACGTCGAATCCGACGCCCACAAGTACAACATCAAACACACTCATACGCCACTTGCTCGAACCACTTAATACGGCGCTTTCGCTCCTCGCCCGCGCCGCCGACGGGGCTGACTTCTCATTTCACAAAAACACACCTCACTCACCAATATGAAATTCACAGATAAATCAGAATTCGTGTGGGGTGTGCACAACACCCGTCTCTTCTTTTGCAACCCCTCTCCACACTGCCCCATGTGTCATGTGTGGTCATTAACAAACAACAGTCACAATGCATGCAACTCGATGTCGGGCCTTGTTGAACCGTGCAAACACGTTCAATATGGAAGGTACCTAACGCATACGTAGTTACAGTCACAGTCACGCAAGAAGGACCATCACAGAGACAAACATCCCGATGCGTGGTGTAGGGAAAACAAAAGTGTGAGAATTGTAGCCTAGCTAAAACTTTGTACCTAATTAAACAGAGTATGGCGCCCGCCGGCGGCGCAGCGGCGGCGGCCCCGGAGAGGGGTGCGCTCGCAGGCCCGTCGGCACCTACCTCTACCTCCACGCGGTGGGCGCTGGTAACCCCATAGCCGTGCCATGCTTGGCACGGTAGGGGGCTAAACGAGGTACCGGCAGCTGCGATCCGCGGGATCATCAGCTGCCGGGAAGCCTTATACGGAGGGTTTTGGAAAAACATAACATCCGTACACCGGCATAGGGATCTCCCGCTCGGGCAGTCCGATATGTCTTTTTCGCGACTAAATACTCGCAGATACTCTCCCGACGATGGGGCGGGGGCGGCGTTTGCGAAATATTTTTGGCGAAAAGGGGTACGGACGGATCAGCGGAGGGACGAGGGTGTTGGGGCTGGCGGCGGACAGCTGGGAAGTAGCGCTAGAAGCAGCGCTCGCTAGCAGTCGCCAGCCCTGCGAGAGCCTTAGGTCTCCCCTGGGGGCGAGGCCTGATGCTACGCAAGACGGAGGCTGGTCGCAGCCGGAGGAGCGGCACGGTCTGGCGGCGGCGGTCCTTAGGATCGCCCGCCGCCGGAAAAGCCCGGTACGGGGGGTTTCTGGAAAAATTCCCGTACCCACCATCTTTTGAGGACCGGCGACTCGATCCCTGTGTTCTTCCAACCCCTTCCCTAGTCGGTACCCGGTTATCGATAGGCTGCCTCAGGCAGTGTGCCTAGGGTTATCGTAACGGCACACTGCTCGTAAAGGCGGCCCCCTAACAACGTAAACCACCGGGGGAGGGTACGGACGGCCACAGCGCGATCATATAGGTGTTGGAAACATACGGGAAAAGGACAGGGGACAAGAGAAAATCTGGCTCGGGGGCAGGAGAGCCAGCCGGACACCGTCTGTAGCCTAGATATTTTCTCTTCTCAGCCCCCGAAGGAGGAGAGAAGACTCGGCTAGGTGGCGAGCTGCGTCGGGAGGAGCGGCTAATACCTCGGGCGGGGTTGAGCACGGATCGAGGCGGGACCGACGACGACCTATGCGAGGGGGTTTTTTCACCTGCCTTTCCCCCCAAGCTCCGGCACGACCGGAGTCGCACGGGAGCCGAGGTTAGGCAGGTTCGCCTCGACCAGCTCAAGCTGGACAGCCTTGCTGATCAGCGATCCCGCAACGGCTGGAGCAGGCCGCGTAACGTGGAGATTAGCGACATTTTATTTTTCATACTGTATCAAAAAAAAAACGTATAGATCAGAAAATTATAAATACCTGGATACGGGTATGTTTTAGACGGTATCGTTACTGCCATTGGAGAGGTTGGGATTAGTGGTTCGCGGTCTACCTCACGCTTAGAAGTCCAACAACAAGTTGAGCATAGCAAAAGGGGGGGGGCAAAGATAGCAGCCGGTTCTTACTGGTATTGTTGTAAACAATTTCAAATTTCAAATTTCAAATAAACAGAGTATCGGTATGTCCGATCTAGACATGTACTAATCATACATGGAATAGCTTACATTAGCTATTTGCAACTAATAGCTGGAAGGTTTTACTCGCATCATTCCCCATGAAGGTAGCTACGGGATGAAGCGATGCATTGGGTCGGCTCCTCCCATGATTGCACTTCGGTGTCTTGTCAGTGTAGGTCATGGTAGCAGGGGTTTGGTGAACATATCAGCCACCATTTTATTAGTGGGGAGGTACCTCAACTTGATGGTTCCCTGCTCCACGTGGTCCTTGAGGAAGTGCCACTTCGGACCGATGTGTTTAGTCTTCTCGCTGACCAAGGCTTTCTAGGAGTACGCGATGGCACTTTGGTTGTCCTCCTAGATAGTGGTGGTTTCGGTGATGGGGGCGTTGAAGATCTCCCCCATAAGTTGACGGAGATGGAGTCCCTCCTTGGTGGCGTCAGCCGCAAAGTAGTACTCGGCTTCACAAGTGGATTGGGCCACACAAGTTTGTTGTTCAGACTTGTAGCTTATGAGCCCGCGTCCGAGGGTGAATGGGTAGCCCGAACGCGACTTGCGGGTGTTGCTGTCGTTCGCCCAATCCGCGTCGGCAAAGCATCTAAGTTAGGAGAATGTGGTCCATGCCTCCCCCCAACTTCAGGCGCATGTCGATGGTGCCATGGAGGTATCGGAGCACCTTCTTCAGGGCTTGCAAGTGAGCGTCTGTGGGGGATGCTTGGGCGGAGCCAAGGATGCTCAACGCCTTTCTAACATCGCGACGCGTGCAGACGGCCGCGCACTAGAGACTGCCCAGAAAGCGGGGGTAGACGTTCTTGGCCACCCCGGTAAGAGGGGGGGGGGGCATTTGCGCGAGACCAGAGAGGAAGCCGGGTTCCATAGAGAGGGACGAGTGCTTACCGTTGGTCATGCCGTACTCGGCGAGGATGTCACGCATGTATTTTGACTTATCTAGCAAGATGGTGCGTGCCGAGCGGTTGCGGGTGACGCGCATGCCAAGGACTTGGGAGAGGTCACCTAGGTCCTTGATTTTGGACCGGGCACCAAGTTGAGCCTTGAACGATGGAAGCCATGTGGCATCATTGCAGGCTGCGGGAATGTCAGCCACGTACATTGCAATCATGGCGAAAACGTGACCGTCGCGGAAGATGCAAATGCAGGGATTTGAGACGCATTGTACCAATGTTAGAGTTGGGAACGGATATAGTTACACGGAGGTCGTGCCGGCCCCACAGGGGGGCCGGCTGTGGTGACTAGAGAAGTGAGAGGAGAGAGATGGCGGCCGGCGAAGGCACCGGCAGGACCGGCCGACCGCCACTAATAGGGAATAGAGTACCGCTAATAGCATAACACTAGGTACTAGGATGACAAATTGCTACCTTGTACACAAGTATTAGGCAACGGGATGCTAGTGCTGCCCCCCCCCCCCCCCTCAAGGTAGCCGAGGTCTAGACGTCGTCCTAGCTTGCGTCGAGGAAGGTGCCATCTTGGTCGAAGGTGTAGTGCTTGTGGGGTGTGTCTCAAGCCGGGTAGGTGTAGCGACATGCGCTCACTCGAACGTGCCGATACCGGCGAGTTGCCGATATGAAGCGCTTCCAAATGTACTGCGTAATATACTCTTCTGACATGTAGCGGGAAAAACTGTCCCCGGGCGAATTAGCCGACGCATGAGAGCGACCGGCGAGGAAGAAGCAAAGCCAACAAGGCCGTTAGGAGCGTGTGGGCACGCAAAAGCATAGACGGGCGCTCGTGTTGACTCCCTCCTTTCGCCGTGGGAAAGTTAAGCTCCACGCTAAATTAGATGAGCGTTGCGGCGTTGCCTCGATAAAAAACAATAACAATGCTAATTAAAGTACGCACGGGCCGAATTTTCGCGGGTCGGTTTTTAAAAGCCAAATCCGGTCGAGAGCATCGGTAGGCTGAAGGCTAGGTGAGACTGAAAGCTGGGTGGGGCGAGCGTGGCGCCGGGCGCTTTACACACGCTCTTCTCCTTTTTACGTGGGAGATGGTAGGATAGTCGCGGACAGCCAGCTCGAAGGCGAAGCGTGGTGTCGGTTGGACGATGAATTACTAGCGTGGCACCGAGCGCTTTACACACGCTCTACTCTTTTGTAACTTGGTGGAGGGCCCATAACATGTTAGAGTTGGGAACGGATAGCTACACGGAGGTCGTGCCGGCCCCACAAGGAGGCCGGCTGTGGTGACTAGAGAAATGAGAGGAGAGAGATGGCGGACGGCGAAGGCACCAGCAGGGCCTGCGGACCGCCACTAATAGGGAATATAGTACCGCTAATAGCATAACACTAAGTACTAGGATGACAAATTGCTACCTTGTACATAAGTACTAGGCAACGGGATGCTAGTGCTAACACCGGTGCTAGAGATGCCACGGAGCATGAGGAGGCCGAGGTTGTGAGGATGTACGGCACCATAGCCATAGATCATCTCGCATGTCTCGTTGTAGTCGTCAAAGGTGTGACGCATGAAGTGGACCTACTCTGTGAGCGACTGGCCCGGGCGTTGGCGAAGCATGATGTTGTCCAGCAGCGAAAGAGAGCATGTGAACGAGCGACCATCTAAACGTTCGCACAGAATGTCTCAAGCGGCAGTGGCGCAGTCCGGGCGAGCAGGAGAGATGCACTTGACCGCCTTGGTCATCGCGCTTGTTTTCGCTAGTAGCGTGGAGCAACATGGCGTACGCGTAGGTGTGCGCAACTTCATCGAGCCATACTCCCGACTCCCGTATAGCGAGCCGTGGAATGACGTATGCCGCTTCCCGGGATAGGAAGGTGAGGAAGTTCCGTTTCCACAACTTGAAGGCCGTCTTGGGTTCCATGGTGGGAACCGTCATCTTCAGGGAGCGGTTGAGAGACTCCTTGTCGAAGCCGGTGGGTTCGTTAACAACGCGGCCGATGATCACCGGGTCGATGGTGGGACGGCGGCCGCCACGTCCACCATGGCCCCCACGAAGGGCGTTGGAGGTCGGTGGGCCAACACGAAAGGGCGGGAGACCACAAGGGGTAGTGTGGGGATGGCTATTTGGGGACTGTGGGCCGCCTTTCATTGGTGGCGGGGCGCCATGGGAGCGTTGTTGGTAGGGCTGGCCAAGAGGGAAGTGTGGAGCTGGTGGGTGCTCCTTTGGGTTGAAATACGGGTGTGGTGGTGGTGGTGGGAGTTGGACTAGATGTTGTGTCTGGACATGATGTGCGTCACGAAGACCGTCGCGGTGGCGCAGAGCGGTTGTCTCTGTCGTCCGTGCGTCCAAACGGGCGTCAATAATGGCCATCTGATCGAGGACGAGCGAGAGTGCATCCGGGGGGTTGCGGAGTCCCGAGTGCTTTGGCTGGAGGGTTGGTCCTCACCGTCGTTTGGTGGGGCAACATGCGGTCCCGCTGCGTGACGTTTTGGTGCCATCGTGATCGGCAGCGCCAACAAGTAGCGACATGCATTGGTAAAAACAACTAGCCGCGCTCGTGCATAACAACGGTTCCACAGAGACGGCATGTTGCCCGACGGCCCCTCGGCTTGATGTCCCGGGGCGTCTCAAAGTACCTTTTCTTTGTCCTCCACCCAATGTGGGGCACGAGTTGCAGCCACGACCCGAGCATGTGGAGTGTCGCGCTGATGGATGACTTGCTAATAATAGTGAGTATAATATACTAGTTAAGCTAGAGCTGTCGTGCACCATGTGTATGCGTTTTCACCCACCTGTGCGCCCCCCCCCTTCTCCAACTTGGATATGTGTGCACCCCGTCCACACACGACGAGTGCGTCGGTGTGGGTGGCTGTCGGGCGTCCTCGAGGGAGCTAACTTAGGTGGGGTGGTGTGATGGCTTGGAAATATCGCACCGAACATAACCTTTCCCATACCGCGCAGCTCATTTGGAATAAAT
>JAPMLY010001266.1:92500-109561 GCA_026401115.1 Tetraselmis chui
ATACGGACTATCGGGTACTGCCGGACGAAAAAGGCTTGGCCAATAATAATGTGCCTCGCCTCGCTCGCATAGAAGTACCTGTACATAGTTCTGTCACGATATACTATTTTTTACTGCGCACCGAGACACCACCTCGGCGATTGGACACCGAGGAAGTGTCCAATCGCCGGTTGACGTAGGGTGACGTGGCCAACCGCATCGTGCTCGTAATCCTCGTACGCGTTGCGATGTTATAAAATCCTATCCAGGCCAGGTGTATCCGATGGCAGGCGTATTCTTGGCGGGTTTTATTTGCAATTTCCTAGTAACAAAGACCTTTTAATACCGTGATGATAGGGGAAACCGATTGAATTGTCCCCATCAGATGCTGACGCGCCGGAGATATCGCTACCAGTACCGACCATATATCGCTGAATAAGGATTTCAATGAATTAAATATCGCCATTCATTATATTCACCGTATTCACCGGGTCTCTCATTGTCATGACTCGCCTCGGGCTGTCACTGCTTTGATGTGCACTGCTGCCACATTTTCGTAAGATATGACTCGCTGCGAGCGGGAATGATGTGGCCAAAGACGTCATCACCGTGCATGAAGGTCAGCGACGAAGACGCGAAGTAACGGAAGTTACTGCGAGGCGATCAAAGCTCTGCATCATATCGGCGTTTGCCGCGTAGAGTCGATTAATATGGGACTGCTGCCCTTCTCGCATATTGTCGTTGGGCCTCAATGAATACCGTTTCATAATGATCTCGACAGGACTCGTTATGCAGACGGTCCGTCAGCATGTTTGCGTCGATGGTACGGTAACTTGAGCAGAGTGCGTTCCCTCGCTGCGTTACTCGTTCACTCTTTAAGCGACGCGCGCCACATTCTAGGTGTGACAGTACCCGTACAGTATCGCCTGGAGCCTCTGCTCACTTTGCGGGAAGAATGTGCGAGGAGGGTCCACCCAGTTCGACATAAACGCTTACTCTGTCGATATCCGCCGCTGAATGCGCTCCCGGCATTGATGCACTCCGAAGGGGCCTAATGCGTTGCCTCGCTTCGTCCGTATATTACTGAATCTTCAATATTGAGTTTTCACCACTCGACAGAGTCCACGACCGCCGTTATACTTTTTCCCATGTCTCGTGAAAGTTTACTGTCTAGTGTCGATATGGGAACAGCGTGGTCCTTCGTCCTTACTGCCGGATAACGATTTCCGAGTCACAGGCACCGTGCACGCAGCGCTCTTTCGCAAAAGTCGGGCATCCGACGAGCCACCGCGCCGAACATAACTGCTTTCTTTTTCTTAGCATGTGATTGATTGTGTTTTCCAATGGAACGTAATTATGGCTCGCTCACTTCTCTAGGCGGAGCTCCACCCCATAAACCCACTTAAACGGAAGGGTTCAGGCCGGACAAAAACATGCATTGTGTAAAACTTCTAAAGACACGGGAAACAAATTTCGGTGGGCCTACAATCCTAAGACACAACCAGAGTCAGCTGCGCTTTCTGGTGCACCTCAATCATACATCGCCACAACTGCTTCCCACGACAGCCCTGTAGATGCAACATTGTAGCTCATGCATAAACCTACACCTCCCTTTACCCACAGACATGACATGTATCCTTCCAAATATACAACCAGCAAATCCTGAAGCGACGGAACAAAAGCGGTGGTGGCTGCACAGTTCTGACGACGCGCCCTACATCCCCTCATTCAGCTCGCTCATTGCCACAACGTTGAGGGCTTCCAGGGACAATGCCAGTGATGGGGTAACTGTGGTTACATTACATTCAAAGGGTAATAAATCAAGCACAGTCGGCGCTGTGGGATCAGAGCCACTGCCAAGCAATGCACCACACGCACAGCCCGTTACTCTTTAACGGCGTCCGAAGCGGTTGTTCTTGCACTGACGCGCGTTGGTCTTGGTCTTCTGCCCACGGCAGGGCAGACCCTACACAGCAGGGCAATCATATTCCAAGTCAGCTACCCACCCCTTCTTCACCACATCCACATACACGACTATCCAAATCCACAATATAATCCAGCAAAAAACGACAAGGCACACTTGACGTGAGGGAGGAGAGTGCGTAAGCAATTATCGATGTATGCAAGCTGTCGTGAGTCGACATAGGGGTAGAGGTACGCACCGCCTGGTGGCGCTTGCCACGGTAGCACTGGATCTCCTTCAACCTCTTGATGTTGAGCGCATTGTAACGGCGCTGCATCACACCCGCGCCCAGTCAGCACTTCCCGTAATACACACAACACATGCGACTGATATGTCAGGTCAGTGAGGTGCACAAGACCAGACTGGTGTGTGTGTGTGTGTGTGTGTGTGTGTGTGTGTGAGGGAATATGCGAGAGGGTGCCACGCACCAGGTCACCCTCGGTCGTGTAGTTGTCCACCTCTGAACGGAGAGTAGTGAGCTCCTCCTCGCTCAGATCGTACGTGCGCTTGTTCTCGATGCCCTGCGCCAAATGGGAAGACAAGGGTGCGCTCACATGCGGGCTGGAGATAGGCAAGGGGAAGAGGGTGAGAGGTTGTGCAGGGAGTGCAGTGGGAGGGGTGAACGCTCACCGTGGTTTCCAGGATGACCTTAGCCGCGGTAGGTCCGATTCCGTAAATGTAAGTGAGAGAGGTCTCGATGCGCTTCTTGTTGGGAATCTCCACGTTGGCCACACGGGCAGCCTGCACTTGCAGCGACCCACGGCGAGGCTGCCACACCCACACATCCAGCCCACATCAACATAGAGCCACCTCCCTTCCATCCAAACTTGCGCAAATCCTAGCTTCAAAACAAAAAAGAACTCCGCACTACTCTCGTCCTTGAATCCGCCACATCAGTGCTTATGGTGTAGCCAGAGTGCCAAGGGGGAAGACAAAAAGTGAGCGGGGGGGGGATTTAGGTACTGACCTGCACAACACGGACCGTGTTGCTACGCACCACCGGCGTGTTGGCCCGCAGCCCCTCAAAACCCTGCAGACCCTAAAAAGGAAACGGAGGAACAGCACAGCTCAGCTCAGCGCGCCGTGGAACCACCATTACCCACCACGTTCACTCCAACCTCCTTCTCCCGTATCCTTCCATTCCCTCGCGTCATATTTTTTCTTGAATGCAGAAGAGTGGAGTCGCGAGGGGCGCGGAAGCCGCCATTACGAGGGTTCCGTGTCGAGGCAAGTTACGAGGGTGACTCTGTCGCGGCGGACCTGTGTACGGCCGCCGCCAAGGGTCAGGCCCGACAGCTGCGCGGTCATGGCTCCGGCCATGGTATGCAAACCTTCTCACAAACTAACGAACTCCGAGGAGGGGAAGCGACAGAGGAGCGTCGCGGGATGCGCCTGGCTATGGGTGAAAGGGGGTGGCAATGCGGTCGGGGGGGTGGAGGGCGAGGCGGCGACGGAGGGTGATGCTGTCGTGGGCGGGGCGATGGATAGGATGGTGAGGCAGCAGAGGGTGGAGTTCGGAGTACTTTGTGACTGTGTCTGACCGGGTGGTTGTGCATCTAGCGGCCAGCCTGGGGCTGAATGGCGGCGCTGAATGATCGGACGGTGAAATGGGCGATTAGACTGCGACGTGGCGCCCTCTACCGTCCCTTGCTTGCTCGAGGCTACTGGTAAGTGTATTAGTACCCGTATTGATTTATTTTATTCTAGATAAATTGTTTTACAAGATATATGTAGAGAAGTCAAAGCGGCAAAGAAGAAATTATGACGGTACCCGTAAGGATTACTAGATTAAAAAAATTATAACAAGAAAAAGCAGTGGAGGCCACCAAGGATTACTTATTCGTTGCATTGAGCAGCGGCGGTGGGTGAACTTCTTTAAGCATAGGCATCCTTGTACTAAGGCTATGGATCGATGGTATCATCCGGACTATACTGACGTATTCCGTGGTGTCTTCGGATACGAAATGTACCGAAATCGTAGCGAAATATGCTTGTAAAATATTGACAATATCATCGATCCCCAGCCTTACCTTGTACATGAGTACCCAAATATAGTAATCAAGGGCCATCATTTCAAATGAAAATGAAAATTATTTACATCATGTTCCCGTTGCCAACCGGTTGTTGTCTATGGGCCCCCCATCCCAACTAAGCCATCTAGGAAACTTACTAGTTGGGGCTAGACCGTTGTCGCGTGAGTCCATCCAACCTCTCCGTAGTGTGTTAGGGGTTTCTACTCCCCCCCGGGGGAGTTGTTGGGTAGCATGTTAGCGGCGGCCTTGTATGTGGAGTGAAGTGCGTGTGCGTGGAGCCGTGGACGTGAGGACTTGGGAGTTGTCGTTCGTGATTTGAGGCGGTAGACGAGTAGCAAGTGGTCCAACCATTGGACATTGTGTAGGTGGAATAGTTGGGAGAGCATGTTGCGTGTGGTTTCGGTGCGTGCTTTCGAATTGATTTTATCGGGGGGTCGGTGCGTAGGGTGATGAGCGGTGTGAGGCTTTCGATAGTGTATGTGTGTTGGGTGCCGGTGCGACTCATGACGATGGGGAGGATGTAAACCTCATTGCCGGGCCATTGGTGGGGTGTACTTATTGCCAGGGGAGGGGGGGGGGGGGTGAACTAGGGGGGGTAAACCTCATTGCTTGGGGGGGTGTATTTATTCCAAATGAGCTGCGCGGTATGGGAAAGGTTATGTTCGGTGCGATATTTCCAAGCCATCACACCACCCCACCTAAGTTAGCTCCCTCGAGGACGCCCGACAGCCACCCACACCGACGCACTCGTCGTGTGTGGACGGGGTGCACACATATCCAAGTTGGAGAAGGGGGGGGGCGCACAGGTGGGTGAAAACGCATACACATGGTGCACGACAGCTCTAGCTTAACTAGTATATTATACTCACTATTATTAGCAAGTCATCCATCAGCGCGACACTCCACATGCTCGGGTCGTGGCTGCAACTCGTGCCCCACATTGGGTGGAGGACAAAGAAAAGGTACTTTGAGACGCCCCGGGACATCAAGCCGAGGGGCCGTCGGGCAACATGCCGTCTCTGTGGAACCGTTGTTATGCACGAGCGCGGCTAGTTGTTTTTACCAATGCATGTCGCTACTTGTTGGCGCTGCCGATCACGATGGCACCAAAACGTCACGCAGCGGGACCGCATGTTGCCCCACCAAACGACGGTGAGGACCAACCCTCCAGCCAAAGCACTCGGGACTCCGCAACCCCCCGGATGCACTCTCGCTCGTCCTCGATCAGATGGCCATTATTGACGCCCGTTTGGACGCACGGACGACAGAGACAACCGCTCTGCGCCACCGCGACGGTCTTCGTGACGCACATCATGTCCAGACACAACATCTAGTCCAACTCCCACCACCACCACCACACCCGTATTTCAACCCAAAGGAGCACCCACCAGCTCCACACTTCCCTCTTGGCCAGCCCTACCAACAACGCTCCCATGGCGCCCCGCCACCAATGAAAGGCGGCCCACAGTCCCCAAATAGCCATCCCCACACTACCCCTTGTGGTCTCCCGCCCTTTCGTGTTGGCCCACCGACCTCCAACGCCCTTCGTGGGGGCCATGGTGGACGTGGCGGCCGCCGTCCCACCATCGACCCGGTGATCATCGGCCGCGTTGTTAACGAACCCACCGGCTTCGACAAGGAGTCTCTCAACCGCTCCCTGAAGATGACGGTTCCCACCATGGAACCCAAGACGGCCTTCAAGTTGTGGAAACGGAACTTCCTCACCTTCCTATCCCGGGAAGCGGCATACGTCATTCCACGGCTCGCTATACGGGAGTCGGGAGTATGGCTCGATGAAGTTGCGCACACCTACGCGTACGCCATGTTGCTCCACGCTACTAGCGAAAACAAGCGCGATGACCAAGGCGGTCAAGTGCATCTCTCCTGCTCGCCCGGACTGCGCCACTGCCGCTTGAGACATTCTGTGCGAACGTTTAGATGGTCGCTCGTTCACATGCTCTCTTTCGCTGCTGGACAACATCATGCTTCGCCAACGCCCGGGCCAGTCGCTCACAGAGTAGGTCCACTTCATGCGTCACACCTTTGACGACTACAACGAGACATGCGAGATGATCTATGGCTATGGTGCCGTACATCCTCACAACCTCGGCCTCCTCATGCTCCGTGGCATCTCTAGCACCGGTGTTAGCACTAGCATCCCGTTGCCTAGTACTTATGTACAAGGTAGCAATTTGTCATCCTAGTACTTAGTGTTATGCTATTAGCGGTACTATATTCCCTATTAGTGGCGGTCCGCAGGCCCTGCTGGTGCCTTCGCCGTCCGCCATCTCTCTCCTCTCATTTCTCTAGTCACCACAGCCGGCCTCCTTGTGGGGCCGGCACGACCTCCGTGTAGCTATCCGTTCCCAACTCTAACATGTTATGGGCCCTCCACCAAGTTACAAAAGAGTAGAGCGTGTGTAAAGCGCTCGGTGCCACGCTAGTAATTCATCGTCCAACCGACACCACGCTTCGCCTTCGAGCTGGCTGTCCGCGACTATCCTACCATCTCCCACGTAAAAAGGAGAAGAGCGTGTGTAAAGCGCCCGGCGCCACGCTCGCCCCACCCAGCTTTCAGTCTCACCTAGCCTTCAGCCTACCGATGCTCTCGACCGGATTTGGCTTTTAAAAACCGACCCGCGAAAATTCGGCCCGTGCGTACTTTAATTAGCATTGTTATTGTTTTTTATCGAGGCAACGCCGCAACGCTCATCTAATTTAGCGTGGAGCTTAACTTTCCCACGGCGAAAGGAGGGAGTCAACACGAGCGCCCGTCTATGCTTTTGCGTGCCCACACGCTCCTAACGGCCTTGTTGGCTTTGCTTCTTCCTCGCCGGTCGCTCTCATGCGTCGGCTAATTCGCCCGGGGACAGTTTTTCCCGCTACATGTCAGAAGAGTATATTACGCAGTACATTTGGAAGCGCTTCATATCGGCAACTCGCCGGTATCGGCACGTTCGAGTGAGCGCATGTCGCTACACCTACCCGGCTTGAGACACACCCCACAAGCACTACACCTTCGACCAAGATGGCACCTTCCTCGACGCAAGCTAGGACGACGTCTAGACCTCGGCTACCTTGAGGGGGGGGGGGGGGGCAGCACTAGCATCCCGTTGCCTAATACTTGTGTACAAGGTAGCAATTTGTCATCCTAGTACCTAGTGTTATGCTATTAGCGGTACTCTATTCCCTATTAGTGGCGGTCGGCCGGTCCTGCCGGTGCCTTCGCCGGCCGCCATCTCTCTCCTCTCACTTCTCTAGTCACCACAGCCGGCCCCCCTGTGGGGCCGGCACGACCTCCGTGTAACTATATCCGTTCCCAACTCTAACATTGGTACAATGCGTCTCAAATCCCTGCATTTGCATCTTCCGCGACGGTCACGTTTTCGCCATGATTGCAATGTACGTGGCTGACATTCCCGCAGCCTGCAATGATGCCACATGGCTTCCATCGTTCAAGGCTCAACTTGGTGCCCGGTCCAAAATCAAGGACCTAGGTGACCTCTCCCAAGTCCTTGGCATGCGCGTCACCCGCAACCGCTCGGCACGCACCATCTTGCTAGATAAGTCAAAATACATGCGTGACATCCTCGCCGAGTACGGCATGACCAACGGTAAGCACTCGTCCCTCTCTATGGAACCCGGCTTCCTCTCTGGTCTCGCGCAAATGCCCCCCCCCCCTCTTACCGGGGTGGCCAAGAACGTCTACCCCCGCTTTCTGGGCAGTCTCTAGTGCGCGGCCGTCTGCACGCGTCGCGATGTTAGAAAGGCGTTGAGCATCCTTGGCTCCGCCCAAGCATCCCCCACAGACGCTCACTTGCAAGCCCTGAAGAAGGTGCTCCGATACCTCCATGGCACCATCGACATGCGCCTGAAGTTGGGGGGAGGCATGGACCACATTCTCCTAACTTAGATGCTTTGCCGACGCGGATTGGGCGAACGACAGCAACACCCGCAAGTCGCGTTCGGGCTACCCATTCACCCTCGGACGCGGGCTCATAAGCTACAAGTCTGAACAACAAACTTGTGTGGCCCAATCCACTTGTGAAGCCGAGTACTACTTTGCGGCTGACGCCACCAAGGAGGGACTCCATCTCCGTCAACTTATGGGGGAGATCTTCAACGCCCCCATCACCGAAACCACCACTATCTAGGAGGACAACCAAAGTGCCATCGCGTACTCCTAGAAAGCCTTGGTCAGCGAGAAGACTAAACACATCGGTCCGAAGTGGCACTTCCTCAAGGACCACGTGGAGCAGGGAACCATCAAGTTGAGGTACCTCCCCACTAATAAAATGGTGGCTGATATGTTCACCAAACCCCTGCTACCATGACCTACACTGACAAGACACCGAAGTGCAATCATGGGAGGAGCCGACCCAATGCATCGCTTCATCCCGTAGCTACCTTCATGGGGAATGATGCGAGTAAAACCTTCCAGCTATTAGTTGCAAATAGCTAATGTAAGCTATTCCATGTATGATTAGTACATGTCTAGATCGGACATACCGATACTCTGTTTATTTGAAATTTGAAATTTGAAATTGTTTACAACAATACCAGTAAGAACCGGCTGCTATCTTTGCCCCCCCCCTTTTGCTATGCTCAACTTGTTGTTGGACTTCTAAGCGTGAGGTAGACCGCGAACCACTAATCCCAACCTCTCCAATGGCAGTAACGATACCGTCTAAAACATACCCGTATCCAGGTATTTATAATTTTCTGATCTATACGTTTTTTTTTTGATACAGTATGAAAAATAAAATGTCGCTAATCTCCACGTTACGCGGCCTGCTCCAGCCGTTGCGGGATCGCTGATCAGCAAGGCTGTCCAGCTTGAGCTGGTCGAGGCGAACCTGCCTAACCTCGGCTCCCGTGCGACTCCGGTCGTGCCGGAGCTTGGGGGGAAAGGCAGGTGAAAAAACCCCCTCGCATAGGTCGTCGTCGGTCCCGCCTCGATCCGTGCTCAACCCCGCCCGAGGTATTAGCCGCTCCTCCCGACGCAGCTCGCCACCTAGCCGAGTCTTCTCTCCTCCTTCGGGGGCTGAGAAGAGAAAATATCTAGGCTACAGACGGTGTCCGGCTGGCTCTCCTGCCCCCGAGCCAGATTTTCTCTTGTCCCCTGTCCTTTTCCCGTATGTTTCCAACACCTATATGATCGCGCTGTGGCCGTCCGTACCCTCCCCCGGTGGTTTACGTTGTTAGGGGGCCGCCTTTACGAGCAGTGTGCCGTTACGATAACCCTAGGCACACTGCCTGAGGCAGCCTATCGATAACCGGGTACCGACTAGGGAAGGGGTTGGAAGAACACAGGGATCGAGTCGCCGGTCCTCAAAAGATGGTGGGTACGGGAATTTTTCCAGAAACCCCCCGTACCGGGCTTTTCCGGCGGCGGGCGATCCTAAGGACCGCCGCCGCCAGACCGTGCCGCTCCTCCGGCTGCGACCAGCCTCCGTCTTGCGTAGCATCAGGCCTCGCCCCCAGGGGAGACCTAAGGCTCTCGCAGGGCTGGCGACTGCTAGCGAGCGCTGCTTCTAGCGCTACTTCCCAGCTGTCCGCCGCCAGCCCCAACACCCTCGTCCCTCCGCTGATCCGTCCGTACCCCTTTTCGCCAAAAATATTTCGCAAACGCCGCCCCCGCCCCATCGTCGGGAGAGTATCTGCGAGTATTTAGTCGCGAAAAAGACATATCGGACTGCCCGAGCGGGAGATCCCTATGCCGGTGTACGGATGTTATGTTTTTCCAAAACCCTCCGTATAAGGCTTCCCGGCAGCTGATGATCCCGCGGATCGCAGCTGCCGGTACCTCGTTTAGCCCCCTACCGTGCCAAGCATGGCACGGCTATGGGGTTACCAGCGCCCACCGCGTGGAGGTAGAGGTAGGTGCCGACGGGCCTGCGAGCGCACCCCTCTCCGGGGCCGCCGCCGCTGCGCCGCCGGCGGGCGCCATACTCTGTTTAATTAGGTACAAAGTTTTAGCTAGGCTACAATTCTCACACTTTTGTTTTCCCTACACCACGCATCGGGATGTTTGTCTCTGTGATGGTCCTTCTTGCGTGACTGTGACTGTAACTACGTATGCGTTAGGTACCTTCCATATTGAACGTGTTTGCACGGTTCAACAAGGCCCGACATCGAGTTGCATGCATTGTGACTGTTGTTTGTTAATGACCACACATGACACATGGGGCAGTGTGGAGAGGGGTTGCAAAAGAAGAGACGGGTGTTGTGCACACCCCACACGAATTCTGATTTATCTGTGAATTTCATATTGGTGAGTGAGGTGTGTTTTTGTGAAATGAGAAGTCAGCCCCGTCGGCGGCGCGGGCGAGGAGCGAAAGCGCCGTATTAAGTGGTTCGAGCAAGTGGCGTATGAGTGTGTTTGATGTTGTACTTGTGGGCGTCGGATTCGACGTTAGTGTATCGGTAGGGTATGGGGTCGCCTTGTGGTTGAGGGATGAGCAAAAATTGCCATGTCCGGGAGCCGATAGACACTTTTGAACCCGAAGTGCAAGTTGTGTCGAGTGGGTGACCATCTGCGACATGATAGGCTAGCGTGTCTGCGAGGTCGTCAGCTTGGGAACGGCTATTAGGCTTGATTTTGCCGAGGTGAGACGGGTTTTGAAAGTGCTTGTGATTGATTCGAGTGTGTCACAGTGGGTAAGTAGGCAGTGAGGTAGCGCATGTATCGTCGAATAAGCCGTAGTGAGCATGCGTTGTCGGTCAAGAGGTGGACGTGTCCGAGTTGTAGACCGATATCGATGCCCACGAGTTCCGCTCGGGTAACGGTGTGGGAGGATGGGGTGGAGTTTATCATGACTTTGACGTGAGTGTCGGTGGCATGGTGGGTTGATGTTGCGCCAAGTGGGGAGGAACCTCCTTCCTTGGAGCCATCGGTGTATACGAAAGCCTGTCAATTCCAAGCGAGAACAACTTTCGTGAGGGTGAACGTCAGCAATGAGCGTAGTGGGAGGGGATATGTGAGATATTGAGTAGAGTTTAGAGGAAGGTAAAATATACTTGATGGCTGTGGGGAGCAGGATTCAGATAGGAGCGGAGGTGGCGTGATGAGCGCACTTTTCGCAGTTTTCGGCCCGAGCGCAGTTTTCGGCCCTAGGGATGGGAAACGAAAATATGTGTCATAAATGGATTCGAGTGTGTTGTGGAGGGTGATAAGGGCTGAGTGTGAGGGAAAGGTGATCATCGTAAGTGGTTAGCTACAAGGTATATGTCGATCTTCTAGCGCGTGCCGAAGGGTATGGGGGTGGGGATGCCGGTATGTTGGTCGTGGGGGAGGAAGGTACATGCGTCGTTGGGAAGGGTATACTGTTGTAATCAATACTTATCGGTTATTAGTTACAGACAGCTACTGTAATCTAGTCTAGATGTATTTAGTACGGGCCATGACCAGGCACAAATGTAGCGAGCAAAACCCTTATTTTGGACAACATTTCAGGTAAAATGGCATTACGTTATCATTACACCAGGGTTTGAGGCGCGGTTTCGCCCAAGAGAAAGCCCTAGTGCTAGCCTAAGTACGTGCAAAGTTTCAGCCACTGATTCCGTTTGTAGCGGTGCTGTCGGCTGTGACAAGATGAGTCGGTGAAGATGGGCGAAAACTGCCGGTGGCCCTATTTTGGACAACAACTCCTGAAGCTCACTACAAAGACCTCACACGCCCCCCCAAAACACTCCAAGCTGCCTACAACTCTTCAAGTAGCTTGGCTAAGCCTCTGGGAGCACGTTCTTCAAAAGGAGGCTCGGCGGAAGGCGAAGACTCGCCACGGGAGCCGCCACGATGAAGCGCGTCCATGTCGGTACTTCCCGCTCCCACACCAAGTTCCATGTTGTCACTCGCTTTTGCTGCTGACAGTAGGACACTTGCGCCGTTCTTGATAATTGGGGTAGGCTCGTAGATAGCGGGGCTATTGTTTTGAGTGTTGGTGACGTCCTCGAGAGCCATACGCTTGGGTGCTTGTTGGGTTGCCATTATAGCGTGTCGCTTGCGGGCCGCAACGGCATCGGCCTTTTTAGTAACCGCCCGGTTCACGAGTTCCTCTTCACACTCCCCGCACATAAGCTCCACTTCAACCACAGCGGCCTCAATACGCTCCAAATCGATTGTTGCGTTGTCGCAAAGTGTCTCTGTATCAGCGTATAGGTTAGGGTCCGTGTTCTTTGGGTGGTCCAATGGCTCCTCGCCCGCGCATTGTAAAAGGTAGTCGTACTTGTCGTGATAAGTATCAATAGTCGAGCGGGCACCCTCCACTGCATACAACAGGTCAGGAACGCCATCCATATGCTTGTCTGCTTCTGCCTTTAGCTTGACGAGTGTGCTTTTTTCTTTTGCTATGCTTTTCAGGGCGGCACGTACGGGACCGAGTTGTCTAGCGTCGGCAAATTCTTCTGCTCGCGCGATGAACCTCTCCACCTTTCCCCTGATCACGTCGGCTTGCCGCACCTTTTTGTGGACCGCTTCCCAAGTGGACTTCAACCGCCTTATTTCCATTTTCAGGGTAGTCACGGCGCTCGATAGGAGTGCCTTCAGGTCAGGCCCATCCCTTCTCAGTTTATCCCTGTTCTCTGTTAGAAGTACATTCTCCTCACATGTGAAAACCTGTGCGTGTTGTGCCTCAGCGCGTCCCTTCCGGCCGACAACCAAAGGATCAGGCCTCAAAATGTCTTCCGCTGTGGGCTGCCAAGTATCCATGCCTGACAGCGCCTCCATGTCCCTCTTTGCTTGATCCGCCATCCGAGTGTACATGAGGTAGCGCCTTGCTGCCTCTTCCATTGGAAGCTCTTGGGTTGGAGGAGCCTGGCTTCTTCAAGTGCTGTTGGCGAGGATATCTTGGGCCTCTGCTATAGCAGCGGCTCTTTCTGGCGCCTGGATTTGGGCTCTACTAGCCCCGGGGTCGTTGATGGCCACGTTGCTTCCGCTGCTTGTGGAGTGAAGGGAAGAGGAGCCTGGAGGTGAAATATCTTGACGGTACGCCAATCCCTTAACCTTGTTGTAGTCCAGTGGCCAAACACCAACGTCCTGGAAAGCAGACATTATATTGTGTGATCTTAGTGCCTTGCTGAAACAATTATAGGGCCTGCCTGTTGCTGATCTGCCATGGCACTCGTAGTACTTGAATAAGCAAATTATAAGGTCTTTCTCTTTGATGCCCCCTCCCCCCTCCATGTTCTTGTACGCGGCGAGCGCGTTGTCCATGTGCTTCGTGAAGGGAAGCATGATGCCAACGTCCAACGCTTGAAGAAGGTGAGAGCTGTGGGGCGGTAGAGTAACCACTTTTACATGGTTGTCTACAAGCTTCCTTAGTACTTCATGGTTGATGTGCGCTCCAAAATTATCCATTAGCAACAACAATGGCGTTTCCGCTGACCTTTTGCTTCCTGTGTAGGGTAGAAACAATTCCTCAATCCACTTCAAGAAAATTGAAGTGTCCATCCAAGCGTTGCCCTGAACGGTTAGGCCTGCTTGGACTTGGCCAGCGGAACGGAGCGCACCCACTACACCAAGATCGTGAAACCAAGGTGGGGAGTACTTCTTTCCTTTGACGATGAAGAAGGGAGGCATGCTCGTACCATCTGCAAAGATGGTCATCAAACAGGTGAGACTGAAACGGCACTCATTCCCTTTTGCGTGGCTACGCCTCGCTCCTTTAGGCGCCCACACTTTCTTTTTCTTGGGTAATGGTTGTAGACCTGTCTCATCAAGATTGCAAATGTTGCCTTGCGGCAGGTTCGGAAACTCGTTGAAGACATTGTGGAGCTGGTCGAAGAAGTCCTTCACTGCTGACTCTGGCACCCGAGCGCGTTGCGGGTCGAGGTGGTCGACCACACGTGGGCGGAGGACGTCACGGTGTCGATTGAAGAAAAGACGAGCCCACTTCCTCGACGGGCCCACCCCATCGCGCCACTTCTTGGCGAGTGTGGTTTGGCAATATCCAGGGACGTGTTGTATTAATTGGTTTATTTTGTAAATGATATCATCTGTTGTAAGACACTGGCCAACTGAATGATGCACCACCACAGATTGCACAAGGGCATCCTCTTGCTCTTTCGTAAGTCCACTTCGTTTGTCGAGCTTAGGTTTTCCAAGGTCGGGGGTTTTCAGGGTGCGTCGGAGGGTCGGCCATGGGATACCGTGCTTTGCTGCGATTGCCGAGAGATAGTAACCTTCAGCACCGGCCTTGCCACTCGCAATTGCTCGACGACCTTCGTCGACTGCCTTGGCGAGGCTTTCTTGAGTGTAGGCTCGATATTTGCCTCGAGCGGGAAGGGAGCCGCTGCCCATAGCGGAGATTGATAGCGAATAGCGGGGATCGCTGCGAAGTCGACGTTGTTGTTGAAAAATTTGAAAATCGAAAAAAGGGGGGCTGTATGTACCGATACCCAAACAGCGGCAAGCGGGCGCACCATGAGCAGGTACGCGCGACAACCGACAAGAGGCTCGCCAATGACTTGTATGACGGGTAGGTGGGTAATATGGGGAGATTCAAGCCACTATTAAGTGATTTGCACGCTTCTCGAGTGGGTTGGTCGAAATTTATAGGTGCTTTTGGTGCGATTTGGTCAGCAGGTCCCATCACATGCGCTCTCTCTGCGGACCAACGCGACGAGCTCGACCAGCCGCCAACACAGCCCCATCAGAGGGTCTCTGAGGGGGTTCTATGATAGGGTTTGTGTCTTGAAATGACCTCGTCTAGGCGGGCTAGGGTAGGTCTAAACCGCTATTTGTTCAAAATAGGTTCATGTCCAAAATAAGGGTTTTGCTCGCTACACTAGACACCGGTGGCGCAAAAAAAAAAAAAAAAAAGCGGTATAGTGTGTCGATACAGAGCTGTCGCTAGGCTAAAGCTCCCCCACTTCCTTCCTTCCCACACGCTATAAGCCTCATTGTGGTTGTCACTGTGATTGTCCCTTTGTGTGATTGTGGCTGTAAATGAGCATACTTTAGTTACCTTCCATATTGAACGTCATTGCACAATCATACATGTTATAGGCCCCCACTTCAAGTCACTCACACGCGACCACTTTTTTCGGCAACTTGCGATCTACGACACTCGCCCGGAAGGCAACGCCCTTATTGCTAGTTTTTTAATTTAGTACTTAATCCTTGTACTTGGTGTTAAACCCGCCAATACACATCTGCTACTTCTCCCGTTCAGCATCACCTAAGCCGGCCGCTCGAGGACGTCGAATAGGCAACGACACAGAGCGCACTCGCTTTGTGTGGACATGGTGCATACATGCCCAAGCTTGAGTCGGGGGGGGGCGGGGGGGGGGCGCACTTGAGGGTGAATACGCATAAACATGGTGCACTACAACTATAAAACCGCGCGATATTAGTCTCGGCCGGGCCGAACGCTATACCTCGGTGTGGCTGTCTATGGGTCTCGCTTGTGTCCCACACTTGATGGAGGATGCGGAAAAGATACTTTGAGACGCCCATGGACATCCTGCCGAGGGGCCATCGGGCATCAGGCCGTCAAGCACAAGTTAAGCTAGTGGATTTTCCCACTCCTTGGCGTCACTAGATCATCATGCCCGCTAAACATAAGAAC
This sequence comes from Tetraselmis chui, assembly GCA_026401115.1. Lineage (NCBI taxonomy): Eukaryota > Viridiplantae > Chlorophyta > Chlorodendrophyceae > Chlorodendrales > Chlorodendraceae > Tetraselmis > Tetraselmis chui. The sequence goes on from JAPMLY010001266.1 coordinate 108,046, forward strand.
CCGTGGGTGTATGGGGAATTGATGTTTTTTAGCGTTTCGGTACGGCGTGTGTTTGTCAGCACTAGCATCCCGTTGCCTAATGCTAATGTACAAGGCAACTATTTGCCATCATAGTACTTGGTGTCATGCTAGTATTGGTTCTATGTTTTCCCGCTAGTGGCGGTCAACCGGCCTTGCCGGTTCCTTTACTTCCCGCCATCTCTCTCCTTCTCACTTCTCTAGTCTCCACAGCCGGCCCCCTTGCGGGGCCGGCACGACCTCCGTGTAACTATCGACTTCCATCTCCAACACGTTATGGGCCCTACATCAAGTTACACTAAAAAAGAGCGTATGTAAAGCGCTCGGCGCCACGCTAGTCCTTTCCTCGTCCAACCGACACCACGCTTCGCCTTCGAGCTTGTTGTCCGCGAATGTCCTACCATCTCGCACGTAGAAGGGAGAAGAGCTTGTGTAAGCGCCCGGCGCCAAGCTCGCCCCACCCAGCTTCCAAGCTCACCTAGCCTTCAGCCTACCGATGCTCTCGACCGGATCTGGTTCTTAAGCCGACCATCGAAAATTCGGCCCGCGCATATTTTTTTCCCGAGGCAATGCCGCAACGCTCACCTAACTTACCGAGGAGCTAACCTTGCCCACGGCTAAAGGGGGGAGTCAACACGCGCAGCGCCCGTTTATGCTTTTGCGTGCCTAAACGCTCCTATCAACTTTGTTGGCTTTCGTTCTTCCTCGCCAGTCGCTCTCATGCGGAGGCTAGTTCGCCCGTGGACATTCTTCCCCGCTACATGTCAGACAAGTACATTCCGCAGTGCATTTGGAAGCGCTTCATATCGGCAACTCGCCGGTATCGGCACGTTTCTGTAAGCACACATCGCTACACCCACCCGGCATGAGACACGCGCTACTAGCACTACACCTTCGACCAAGATGGCATTTTCCTCGACATATGCCAAGACGGGCGGCGAGACCTCGGCTACCTTGAGGGGGGGTGTTAGTAGTAGCATCCCGTTGCCTTGTGCTTATGTACAAGGCAGCAATTTGTCATCATAGTACTTATTGTTATGCTAGTAGCGGTTCTCTATTTCCTCGTTAGTGGAGGTCGGCCGGCCCTGCCGCGGTGCCTTTACTTCCCGCCATCTCTCTCCTTCTCACTTCTCTAGTCTCCACAGCCGGCCCCCTTGCGGGGCCGGCACGACCTCCGTGTACCTATCTACTTCCATCTCCAACACGTTATGGGCCCTACATCAAGTTACACTAAAAAAGAGCGTATGTAAAGCGCTCGGCGCCACGCTAGTCCTTTCCTCGTCCAACCGACACCACGCTTCGCCTTCGAGCTTGTTGTCCGCGAATGTCCTACCATCTCCCACGTAGAAGGGAGAAGAGCTTGTGTAAAGCGCCCGGCGCCAAGCTCGCCCCACCCAGCTTCCAAGCTCACCTAGCCTTCAGCCTACCGATGCTCTCGACCGGATCTGGTTCTTAAGCCGACCAACAAAAAATTCGGCCCGCGCACATTTTTTTCCCG
>JAPMLY010001267.1:0-53938 GCA_026401115.1 Tetraselmis chui
TGGCCTACGAAGGGAATGCTAATTGTGGCGATTGATAGTGCTACGCACTCATCGTGGGATGTTAAACTTTGCCGCTGGTAATTATCGGTTTTACTCTGCCAACCGTCTATTCCGAAGATTGCGAGATGTCATTGAGGGAATAGCACAACATCCCCTTCCCGACAGAATTCACATGTATCCCTTTTTCTGCCTCTTCCTTTCTCTCTTTGTCTACAAATAACGGCAGCATTCCCGAACGCTTTGCGCATGTCAATCCCCCTGACACACCCTCCGCCACTCGACAGCCATGTCCGAAGTCAAACGTGCACTGACAGCAGTTGAAATTAACTCGGGCCCATCCGCCGGACAGCCTATCATGGCCAAAGAGGGGGGGGAGAAGCCAGACAGTTGGCAAGGGAGCTGGCAAATCTAAGTTCAGCAATGCTCATATGAAGCCATGCTCATTCGATAGCGTGTGCCTTTTCTGGCAAGTCAGCACAGCGGCAAAGCTGGCGTAATAATGGAGAGACCGCCAAGCTGTAGTTGCAATGTGATTCAGAGTGCATGTGGCTGCTACTGAGTAGGCCCGAGTGAAGGAGCCATATTAATCACCGCCCCGCCCTACTTACACATGGGCGCGCTCATCACTCACGAGACGGGTGGGTATTACACTGGCCAAGTCAACGGAAAATAGTCATGTGCATTTCACTACCAACATCACAGCGGTCACAAGGAGCTGAGCCAATGAGCCTCAAATACCCGGAAAGTCAGGCGAGGTGTGCGCCAATGTGCTATATCCATTGTTTTACCCGCTCTTTCACAGCCCAATTGAGTTATAGCAACCAGCTTCATATCAACCGCCCAATATTCAGGGTTCCGTGGACGCCCATTATCTTTGGCTATCACGCGCGAGTTAATGTCACGCGGAGAACGTCTTTTTCATCTCCTTCATCTGCTGTTCATAGAACGAGGCGTACTTCTCCGCGATGGACAGAAACCCTTTATCGTAGTCCTTCGCCGTGGGGGGCATCTGTGGGGAGCAAGCGGATCAGCGCACGCACCCCCTCTCCCCTCTTCTTCTATTACTACAGGTAACCAGCGGCAGACAAACGATGGACTGCCAGCGGCAGACAAACGATGGACTGCCTGACTGGATGGGGAGCTGTGTGGATGGAAGGATCAATCGAATGGGTGGATGGATGGCAAGATTAGCAGACGAATGGATGCATAGAAATGGTGAAAATGGGTAGATGGGTGACGATATGGAGTAATGCATGAACAAATGATGGATAAAATGCCTGGATGGTGGCATGGATGAATTGGTGTATCGATGGATGGATGGACGAGTCAATGGCTGGGTTGTTACACGGATGCTTTGATGGATTAAAAATGAATAAATGCATGCTTGAGAAACTATATCAAAAGATGGATGAATGCATGGGTTGACTGATGGATGGGTGAGTGGATGGACTAATGTCTGGATGAATAGAAAAGTAAGTGAATGAATGAATGTATGGCTTGATGGATGGAGGGAGGGTTGAATGGTGGGTGGATGGATGAATAGATAGGAAAATGCGAGTGTAAATGGATGGTTGGATGTGAGGAAACGTGAACGAATGAATGAAGGAATACATGCATGTGTGAATGAATGAATGGATGGGTGGATGAGCGGGCCAAAGATTGGGTGGGTGGGTGAATGAGTGCGAAAACGAAACAATGGACGAATGCATATAGTGATTACACAAAGAATGCAATGGGCGACTGGGTGGATGGGCGAATGGAATGGATAGAAAATTGTGTTGATGGATAGAAAATTCAATGTACGGTTGGATGGATTGATGGATTGGCAGGTGGATGAGGGAACATACGGGCTAATACATATATGTATGGGTGGATGTGTGGACTGACGGATGGAAGAAAGGAAGGTTGTAAAAGCGAATGAGCCAATGAGCGGGTGAATGCAAAGATATGAATGGATGGTTTGATGGATTGGATGCATGCGCGAATGAATGGACATATGAAATAATATATCAATGGATGAATGGATTGAGATATGATTGGATATATGAATGGGTATGCATGGGCTAAGTAAGTGGGTGGATGTGAACAAGCCGATGGATGCATGAATGCATAGCTGATTGGGTAGGTGGACATAGGAATGGGTGCATGGAGGCGTTGATGACTGCATACATGGTTGTGTTGTTGGTGGGTTCCTCTGCTTTTCTTGCCATTCGGTTTTGATGTGCGGGTGGATGATAGATGGGTGAGTGGATGGATTCAGGGATGGGTGGTTGAACGAATTGGCGAGTGGACTTGGTGAATTGTTGAATGAGCCAGTGAATGATGATCGAGGTGAAGGAAGTAAGGAACAAACACGCCACTCACCGCCGAGACTTCGCAAAACTCGAGCCCCTGCCCGCGCGCCCAGTCCTCCCCCGCCGTCGCCTGCACCTGCCGCCGGATGTCCATATCTCTTTTGTTTCCCACCACCACGCCAATCAGCGGGAGCTCCTTGTCCGGCCTGCGCAAGACGACCACCATCAGCGACGGACTGCGAGTGCGGTGCTGTGGGTGCTACCGGTAATTAGTATTATACACGACGCGCGCCACGGTACGGGTACGCCTGAGAAATGATGCACGCTCGCGAGAGTGTCATCGCGTGACTGTTGCGAGCGTCGAGATGCGCGGGAGTGAGAGGGGAAGGCGATGTGGTCTGCGCTCTCGCCTCTTTGATTTGACGAGCTCTAACCATTGCGTGAGCGCGGCGAAGGTCTCCTGCCGAGTGATGTCGTACACCAGCATGACGATGCTGATGTCGCTCCAGTACTTAGCGGCCCAGTCCTTGAAGACCGCCTGTCCGCCAGTATCGTGTAAGTACTGCTCCACCACCGTGGTTGTACCCGGGACGGTGATGCTCCCCGTGACCAGCTCCACGCCCGCTGTCTACACACACACACACACGTAGAGACACGCACATAAACGCCTCAGCTTCACTCCCACCCCCACCCTCTCTGCGACTAAGCTATCAAACGCGCGAGCTTCCGGAAAAAATCGAGGTCGTACCAACTTGTAGTTCTTCGGGAATAGTGTCCCTTTGCTTTGAAACATCTGACACAGCGCGGTCTTCCCCACGGCAGCCTCCCCTACGCCACCAAGCATTTCAATTAATTTCAGAGGTGTGTTAGTGCCTCGGAAGTTTGCGTGTTTATGAGTAGGTGGGAGGGTGACGCACCCACGACGGCCACCTTGCATCGCAATGTGACGCTGTGCTCGGTTGCTTTCCCGATTGTAGTCTTTACCATCGTGTTGCACCGCGGCCCGCGGCCGTTGCCGCTCGTAAACTATACGGCTCGCTCTCTGGTCGATCGAGAGGGCCAGTTCGGTGTCAAGAAAAAATGAAGTACTTCAGGGATGATTTTCAGCGAGCAGGTGGGAGGCGACGAACTATAGGCGGTGGCGTGCGCCCTTGTCTCCGGTGCTCCCGTCTTTGCAGCTACTGACTGAAGCTAGGTGCCGAGATTCTCAACTGGCAGGCCGCGGCCCGGATGATGGGCAGGAGACCGCTGGCGATGAGGAGGTCCAGCATACTACAGTACATATTATTTCATTTATTGAACGATGAATAATCCTTAATTTGATCAGAGCGCTAGAAATATAGCATTTTCCTGGTAGTACTGGTACTGACATTTTGAATCGTCGTTGCATTTTGCCTTGTGATGCCTCGCTCCGGTATATTTGTATCTAATTTCAGGAAATCGAATAAAGTACCGCCATAATAATACCTATAAACTACCAATAATACAAGTTTGTAAAGTAATCAATTAATACGTAATAAAGCACCTTTAAGGTAATAAATTTAAAACGTCTGATGAAAACTTCTAAGTGTATATACTTCCCATAAAGTCCGCGACTAGTGGCACGCGCATTTGAATACCCGCCACACACTGCCGCAATGGCGATGTAACACGATCGGTGGGTCGATTTATGAGGTGCGAACAACACACATGGGCGTGTTCTCCACTGACTTGGACACCTATATCGTCACGCTAAGGCTAGGGATCAGCCATCGATGCATCGTCGATAGTATCATCATCACCTGGTGATAGTGCCATCGATGTGATAGGTTGCGACATCGACATCGACACGATGGCAGTAGTGCTAGCATCAATGCCATCAATTATCAAAACAATTGTAAAATACTGATTATTTAAGCCCGATGTGTCGATATATCGTCCCAAATATCGATACATCGCCGATAATATCGGCTTAATAAATTGCCATCGATGTCAGCATCCCAAACTATCAACACTACCAACATCGACAATCCAAGGTATCAATACCATCAACATCGAAGTTGCAAAATATCATTACCATCAATAACATCGACAAAATTCACTTGATCCCTAACCTTACGTCACGCCACAATTACGGTGGGCACACGCGTTGGAGTTGCGTGTGGAGTTCCATATTTTGCGACGCCAAATTCGTGCATGTGCATCTTATGCAAGCCTCTATTATACGTAGCTCGGTACACGTAGTGTCATAACATGTATGCGGGTAAGGGAAAGTACGAAACATCGGGTTCTCAACATGTTTGCGCAATTGCACTAGTGACTAGTATCCGCCGCATATGTCATGCCCGGCCGAGAATGAACGGCATGTCGTGTGGACATAGTTTTCTTGCTACGTGCCTGATGAAAATATAAGGAGTAGGGGTGAGGGATATTCTTGGCGTGAGGGGTGATTGACTTATATTGTAAGAGCCATGGCGCGCGGGTCGTTGGCCTATGCATGTTGCGCAGTACGGTGCGAGTTAAAAATGAGGGGGCTTTCAAAGTACCCTAATAACCCGGGTTATAATTTACCATACCGCAAATGGCGCCGCAACATGCCATAATGGGGCATGAAATGGCCAATGACGCAAATACAAAAAAACTTTTGTTGATTGTTGAGCGTATTATTGGCGAAGCGATTGCGCGGGTTCCGTCTATTTGTCGAGGTGTTGCTAGCCCCGCGAGAATGTGGCTGATTATGAAACCCTCAAAATTCTTATTGACTGGATGACGTCGGACGGTGAATTTGACAAAAAATCAACCTACCGGCGGGCGTAATCGTCTTACGTACGTTCATTTAGATACTAGGGGAAGGACTTCCATTTACAACTTAGGGTGCCTCAATTGGACATTTTGCGGGAAAGTTAGAGGGTTGTAAGCATGCAAGAATCCCAACTAACCACGCCAAGTACCTTTACGGCACATGCCATCATGACCACGTGCTCCCATGTGTGCGGAGAAAGTGTTGGGATCATAAAACCGCATGTTGTGTCGCCGATTTCTAAAGTACTCACCAACCAAAGTGTGAAAAAATCCAAAATTCGGGGCGCTTGAATTAAGGTATGCACCAAAATTAAAACTGGGCCGCAAACCTTCATGCATCGGATCGCAGCGGTGAGGGCCCCCACTTTTTATCCGTTTCCCCATTAACATCATCGCCAACTCAAGTTTCGGTCCGTCTTTTCAACGAGCTAAAGAACACATCAACCCTAAAATCCTATATTACAAATACCCGTTCTCCGCGAAACCCCCCTTTCACTAGTTACAAACTTTAAGAGAAGAGTCTAATGTCAATGAACATGAGTCAAAGAAAGTACCGGCAAACTAGACCGGATGCCATGTAACGGCCATGATATACTCTGCCATCTAGGACACTTAGGAGAAGCGATTGGGCCAGGCGCTCTTCGACCGTGTACATATATCGACACACACACACACACACACACACACACACACACACACACACACACACACACACACACACACACACACACACACACACACACACACACATATATATATGCAATGTGTGCCGACGTTCCTCAGAGGAAAAAACTGTAAGCAACCGTAGCAACTGCCACACCTTCCTCGCCTAAAGAATAACAAAGGAAGTTATTTTATAATCAACAAAGGCATAACTAAAAATAATTCCACTTGTCACGAATGCAATATGAAAACTGTTGCTAGTTCTTCACGATGCACGGCCCGCTCCCACCGAACCGGGGTGCCGACCGGACTTGGCCGACCGGTGTTCGAGAGGGGCGACGGGCAAGCCTGACCTAGCTCCCGCGTGACTTCGGTCTTACCGGACATTGGAGGGGAAAGGTTGGCGAAAAAACACAATTCCTCACGTAGTCGCTCGTCGATCCCACCGTCGCATCCCGCCAGCCACGTCACAAGGTCATTGCCGCTCCTCCCTTCGCGAGATTCCTCCTCGTCGAGGTCCCCCGTCACCGCGTCACCTCGAGGGCATGTGGGGAAGACCAGTACATGTAGGCATAACAAAGTAGCGCTCCTCCCTCCGCGATGATATGTTTTGGGAAAAGTCTATATATGATTGAAAATCAATATTTATTGAAGTAGCTGAAATTGTAAACTGTATGTAGCGAGATCATTGTCCGGCTAATGTCGCAGTCATGTTCCCTCCCCCATCCTAAGTGCCGTAACGTAGGTCTTGGTTAGGCTGCGAGTTAAGAATACACAAGATAATAAATTCGACCATTCATGTTACAATAAATACGTGCTGGAAGGAGGAAATGAACACCCTCGATGTTGCAGTCTTGTATATAAACTACTTGCCTTACATGATTGTTGTACACGACTAAGCATACAAAATAAGTAATGCATCACGCCGTTAGCAAGGAAGCATTACGCCGCTATTAGCAAGGGCATCTCAAATGTATTTCATTGCATCTCGCCCTTTTGAATAGCGCAAAGCGTGTGTTCGTGTGCTAGTACGCGCTTAAAACGCAGTCATGTACCCGACCGACATATGTCAATGATGTGGTACCCGACGAACTGACGTCAATGAAAGCGACAAAACCCCGATATTTCGACGAATAATTCACTCCGTCATGGTGTGCGCGTGCGTGCCTGTGTGTGTGTGTGTGTGTGTGTGTGTGTGTGTGTGTGTGTGTGTGTGTGTGTGTGTGTGTGTGTGTGTGTTTGCGTGCGTGCGTGTGTGTGTGTTTGTGCGCGCGCACATGCGTTCGTGTACGTGTGTGTTTGTGTGTGTGTGTGTGTGTGTGTGTGTGTGTGTGTGTGTGTGTGTGTGTGTGTGTGTGTGTGTGTGTGTTTGTGTGTGTGTGTGTGTGTGTGTGTGTTTATGTGTGTGTGTGTATGTGTGTGTGTGTGTGTGTGTGTGTGTGTGTGTGTGTGTGTGTGTGTGTGTGTGTGTGTGTGTGTGTGTGTGTGTGTGTGTGTGTGTGTGTGTGTAGTTGTCACCCAAATCCGTTCCGACCCAAATTTGACATCGAGAATAGTTTTCTGAATACATGCAAAATTCGAAATACGATTGCTTGCAAATTGATTCAGGTGCGCGAAAAGCGCCGAAAAGCTCCTCCAATCCCGCGCCTAGATAAATAGAACGCTGTGCACTTCTTGCCAAACTTTTATCATAACAATGAGCAAAAAAATGCAAGCTAGCTTGTCACAGTGTTCGACTCGCGCAAACATGCTCGCACCCATGCTTTTGGAAAAAAGGAACAACAATGAGGCCGCTTCTTTAGAAATCAAGGCATATTCCTTCGTTCATAGTTTTCACATGCCACATGCGTGGACACGAGAGCTCGTGTCAATAGTCCATCATGATAAATGTGCTTAAACTTGTCATGTGCAAAGACGTAAACACTAAATGTATGGAGAGGCTGTGTTGACGCGTGCGCTTCAGCCCCCACGCACGCATGCAACTATCATCAAGGCATCGCCGAACGTACATTTAGAAGACTTTTTTTTGGTGTTCAAATATGAAATTACTTTATATTCATAAAATATTTTAGGAGTTCAACGTTGGCGTACGTTAGACACGCATGATGATATGGCGATGTCAAAAATCAATTAAAAACAATCGTTGTCGCAGAACTTTATCATGGTAAACAAAGTCTTATCATGGGCATGCCATTCGTGCATATGATTGGCGCCCCGAAAATGTTGAAATTCACTTATTGGAAAGCTACATATGCACATTTCAAAAGTATAAGATAGTTATATATTTCAAAATATAGACTTCAGAAATATCATAATCGACTGCGTCACTACACAATTCTAATTGACATTCAATCATTATATGAGGGCGTGCTACGTACTTACATCCCCATGATTGGTTATTGCGTTCGCCGCCTCATCTCAAATCACCTTTATTATCGCGGATCCAAATGAATACTTATTTATCAATGTCATAGTTCTTTTCATTTACGTAATTTCACGAGCATATAAAGGAAATAATGATAAATAGCCATCATACACACCCAGTAAAATTCGACACTAAAGAGTAACTACTTTCTGTCTATAAAATGGAAAATTATTTACGAAAGAGATGCAAACGCACCAACTCAAACGTGCTGATAGACGGCGCGCTTGCGGAATTACAGACCGGAAATGTGAAAGCACGCAAAAATACTAACACAACTTCGTCCTATACCCAGCACCCCTTATCCAACGGCGGTAAATCCAACGGCGCGAGCTGTGGATGAGAGTTGCAAGTGAAAGACGGTGCTTACAATCTTGAGAAATTTCGCCGAGATTAAAAGAGCGTTAAGGAGCCGAATAATTTGTCGACGTAACTAACAGCTCCACATTCGCCAAGACTAGTAATTGAAACTGACATTGAAATCGAATTACTACGGTTGTGTTTGGGCTAGCCCTCTTTCACTCTTAGTTGGAGCCCCATAAGTGTTAGCCGGGGTTTATACCAGTCTGTTGAGGACTACTACGGGTGGATTCCTTGAACTACATGTACCGGGTAAAACATCTTATCTTTCGCGGATGGTGGCAAAGTTCACCTTAGAGCCGGCCTTAAGAAGCGTAAGAAGCCTTAAGAAGGTTAAGAAGCCCTAAGAACCTTTTTTATGCCCGTATTGCCCGCAACGAACAGCTTATTTACATATGTAAGTAATCATTTCAGATCAACTACTTTACCATCTCGAGATCCGTGGCGTCTCGGACGGGTATACTACAGGCTCGCGGGTCTCTGAATACCTGGAAAGGCCGTAAGTACAGGTACTGCATTTCCCTTATCCAATAACCAGCAGGAACACCAGTAGTAGTAGCGGATATTGGCTTGGCGACCTCAATCCTCCGCTTCCGTCACAGCATCCTCACTTTGTGCTCCCTCGCTTGGTGCCGTGTGCCCCGGATTGTATTACGTGTTGATATGGTACTGACCTTAGCCAAGAATTATGGCGGCCTGGGGACATGCGCCGCTGTGTCTTCGCGCTCCGCTGCCGTGCTGAGGCGGGCAGCGCCGCCACGTCACGCTGCTGTCCTTCCACGGCCGGCAACCCACCCTACGGCGTCGCAACTGCGCAGAACGGGTCGCGTGCTGGCTGCGAAGGAGACCGAGACAAAAGGGAACGAGACGGAACCTACCCCGCCACAGGATTCTCAGGATGAGACTCAGGTGCGCATGAAAAACACTCTTCGCGACTTTTGAGAATTTGGACATGTGCTTGTTCAGATGACAACTCTTTGGACATAGTATGGGACCGTACCCGCAGTTCAACCAGCGTTGTAGATAGCCACGTTTCCCCTGGCCCTTTCATTTCTCTCCATTCTACATCCCAAGTTTTCCAAGGCGTGCATGGTTAGGTAATACCGCCAGAAAAAGAAGGCACCCTGCGCGTTTAGAGGCTGTCCAAACGGGGTAAGGACAGTCTATTGTCTTTTGGTCTCATGGAAACAATATAGGACGCTCTGACATAATTGGAATGAAGAGAGGGTCTAGAAATGGTAGGAAAGAATACGGGAGAGCGGGGTGAAGAGGATAGCTCCCTCAGTGCGTGTTATCACTGAGTACTCCTTAGGTATGCATGTCTGTGTTGTTGTCCAAAAGCAAAAATAAACGATAATTTTATTGCAACTTTAATGAAGTACCTTCTGATTGCTTAGATGGTGATGTGGGGCTATGTGAGACAGTCAGAGGGGACAGGGAGAAGGTAGGTTGTGGCTGTGCTAGGGTTTGCTGATTCGTGTGTGTGTGTGTGTGTGTGTGTGTGTGTGTGTGTGTGTGTGGCTGGTTGGTGGTGGTGGTCAGGCGGCGGCGAAGCAGAAGTTTGCTCAGGAGGAGATCGCGGCGATGGTTGCAGAGCGGAGGGCTGCCAAGGCCGCAGCCCCCTCCAGCTCCAACGCGGTCAGCGGTGCGCTGGAGGAGGCGAAGCTGATCATCTGGCCCAGCGTGGGGGAGGCGCTGGTGAACACGGTGGTGGTGATAGGCATCGTGCTGGTCACGGCTGCGATGCTCTTTGGCGTCAACACCGGACTCGCAAAGCTCTCTAATTTTGTGTATAAGCCATCCTCCGAGGCCACCCCCAAGGCGGCTCCTGCCTCACAGGCCTCCCCAGCTGCTGCCCCCTCTTCGCCAGCCCCGGCAGTGGAGACGGCGGCGGAGGAGGAGGCGATCACGTCCAATGTGCCGAAGACGCTGTAGGTATATATTAAGTAGACCGGTTTGTGGTACGGGCGCTTCAGGTTTTTGGGGGCAGCTGCGTCCTGCTGAAATCACATTTGGGGAAGTTTTTGGGTTCATCACAGAATTGGACTATTGTGCATGGCCTACGCATGCATGCGCTGGGCTGTTCTACTACTCTTTGTGGCAAAGGGGAGAGGTGGGTGAAAGGAAAAACGAGCAACATCTTGAAAATATCTACATTGATTATATCACTTCCATTACCACATGAATGGCCCATAATCCCTCCTCCCCTCTCTTTTAGATGCGAGGGTGGGAAAGAGAGAGGTAGAGAGTATCCCTTACGCCTGTGTGTGTGAGTGAGTAAGGGTGTGTGTGTGTGTGTGTGTGACCCCGATATCATTAGGTTAGGTGGAATGGGCTGAAACAGTGAGAGTAAGTAACTTTTAAGTTAATTGTATGTGTGTTAAAGCAGCACCAACGCCGCCTGAGTGTGTTTTGCTGCTCAGACAATGCAAAGATATATGGGTGCAGGTGTGCGATGTATGTCGAACACTGTTACAGCGGCTGTCAGGCCGTTTGAAAATTTTCGGAGTGCCACTGACGTGACGCGGTGGGCCCACAACTCGACAAGAGAAACCAGTAGCTGACCTGTTAATGTATGAGTGTTAAGAACTGTTAACCTATCTAGGTATGTCGGTCGCGTCACTCCCCGTCTACTCGACGACGTGCGCAGGCAGCAGCGGGTCGGCTTGTAGTGCTGCGTATTACGATGGGATGTCGCGTACTCAGTAGTATCCGGCCTTGCGTGGTCCACGCCGGGAGCCCAGGCCAGGAGGGTGCTGAAACATGGACTGCCGTCGGATCTCCGAAAAAGAAACGCGGTGCGTTCCGGGGATCTGCCGGTGCGGCGACATCTGCTTCCTCAGGGAGGACTGTCTGCTCAGCAACCGGTCGATGCATTGCTTGCCACCACTACAGACCAAAACGGGGCGACGTGCGGCCGCGGCTTGTTGCGCTCGCATCCTCGCCGCGGCGTGTCGACGCGACACCCAAGATGGCGAAGACGCCGCCCGCGCTGACGACACGTACGGACCCGCGGAACCCGATCTAGTTCCCGGTTGGGCGGCTACAACCGGCTGCCCTGCTCCCGACTTGCTGGGCCCGAGCTGTCCAGGCATGGTCCATACCGAATTTGTCTCAGGGCACAGTTCAGCTTGGGTGGTCCGATGCTGCGCTTGCGCCGCGCTCACGGCGCCTTTCGTCCATCCTTTAACGGAGCGACGCGCCGCGGGTCGACCAGCGCTCAGCTGCTCGTTGCGTGACCCGAGTGCGCTCTTCCCAATTTGATAGCTGTCCCACCTGATGCACACGTTCATATGGTGTGTTGAGTGTAGTTGACGTTTCTCCAGCGGACGAGAGCAGGTTCGATAGTGAGAGATTATGTCGGCTATAGCCTTAATATTAGTTTATTTTTATTAACTTCTGATGTTTTCGCTCAGGAGTGGGAATAAATATTGTATGTAGTCCACGAATAAATTAATCCTCCCCAGATATCCTAATAATTGGTGTTTTCCTCCGCCTTGATCATGATATCAATATAGAAAATTAAATCAGTAATTTAATCATGATATCAATTAAATTACCGCAAATAACTGCAGATTTTGACCAATAAAACCTGCAGGTACCTGTGTACCTCACCCTGAATCACAATATAGTCTTGCCAAGCAAAACCTTGCTGCTGAATTAATTCGGAAAATCTGCACGTCATGAGTGCTGACGACCATATAACATGAAATTATATTAAATCAAATTGTTTACAACAATTATCCCTCCTGTCGTAGGGTGCACCCGATATACAGCCACCTAGGTCACTTTGTTGCTGAATATTGAGTCCAATGTTTACAAGAAAAGGCAGTGGAAACCACCAAACAAAATAAAAGGAGCAAGGAGGAAGAAATCCCACAGGCCTAAGCCCTAATTTGTTGCTGAATACAAATTATAATATGTATTACCCGCGTTTAAGCCCGGTCCTTAATTGAACTTTGCCACCATCCGCGAAACATGAGATATTACCCGCGTTGAGTAGATTATAAATAATATAAATATACGCAAATGCACAGGAAAGAGTATGAATCAACCGCAGTATTTGTGACATCTGAATGTTAAGTCATTTAGGTTGAATGATTAGTAGTCACAATGACGTATCTCATATTCGTCATATCGCGCCGAGGACGGCATATGCCATATCGCAATTCCTTGGCAACAACATTAATGCGATTAAGTTTTTATTCCTTGTCTAAAGCGGCGGTCTTTCTCAATAAATGGGGGAGTGCCACCTACTGAAACAACAAACAAAGGCTTAATCGCCTAATACTACTACTCAAGGATACTCCTTCCGACTCCCGTTTGATCCGAGCGGTAGTTATTATTTTGTGTTTCATATCTAAATTGTGCGTTGGTAGCCGAGTGTACTCACCAGTAGTTCAGCATGTTCTTGTAGCGTAGGCGCTCCTGCGAGTCGCAGAAGCAATACTTTTTGGTATTCCCGCAAGGGTAGTTGGTTGCGGGCTGCCACGGCTTGAAGGCGCCGATCCAATGAAGCGCCACCACTTTGGACTGCAGAACCTGCGCGCCCCGCGTAGCGACACCCCACCACCGCCCCTGCAACAGTGCACACCACCGCGGGTTCATCAGCATTTGATTTCAAAATAGCCGTCCATCCAAAGTAGTGATACGAAAGCACGAAGTAGCGCGTCCTCCCCCTCCGACCGTATCTGTTGCAACCCGCCCAATACTGCCAATAAGTTTTGTACGTGCGGATGATGCGCTTTCTTAATGGCAGTCAGTAGCACTTGGCGACATGCAAATATAAACCAAATGCGGTAAAAATATATACCACCAATTAAGCAACAGCCACAGGCATCGCCCGCAGCCGTAGTCAGAAAATTCAAAATCAAAAGTCATCTTACGCGCATGGTGGCAAATTTCAGTGAAGAAGAATGCCTTAAATACCTAAAATCAATATTAATTGAAACCCCTTCCATTGTTACCGTTACTCAGCTTTCATTCTTTTGCTCTACAAATTTTTGACAGTCTGCATTTTTCATAATTCTCACATCAGCGTCGAGACGATTATGCAATCAGCTCAAACGACGTGTTGCAGCGCATCTTGCACTACCCGGTACTCAAATGTGATAATAATCATCGACATTTGTGATCCAGTGAAGTTGCCGATTAAGGCAGCCATATGTGTTGTTCACACCATCTGATGATGTTGCATCTGCAGTACCAAAGATCATTATGAGCAGATGACTGCAGGGAGCGCGGAGGGTGCGGAGAGCGGAGTTCCCCTCTCGGGACGCATCGAAGCAAGGCTTTGTTACAAAAGTAAGTCATGGAATGCAAGGGGGGAGAGAAATGGATAGAAGGGGAGAGGGGGAGGGTGGGGAGGGAGAGGGAAAGAGAATCAGCAAGAGGGTGACAGGGGAGTGAGGGGCGGGGAGAGGGGAAGAGGGAGAAGGGGGAGGGGAAGGGTAGAGAAGGGAAAGGCAGGGAGAAAGAAAGAAAGGGTTGAGAGAGAGGGTGGGGATGGAGAGAAGGGAGAAGGGAGAGGAAGAGGGAGTAGGGGGGGGGGGGGAGGAGAAGGGGACACGCAGAGGGGGAGGGGTGGAGAGAAGGGGAGAGAGAGAAAGTAGGGGGAGAGGAGGGAGTGGGCGTGATGAAAAGAGGAGAGAAAGGGGAGGGAGAGAGAGGGAAAGAAAGAAAGGGGTGAGGGAGAGAGGGTGGGTTGGGTATGGAGAGCAGGGAGAGGAACAGGGAGTAGGGGGGGGGGGGGAGTGGAGAAGGGGACACGCAGAGCGGGAGGGGTGGAGAGGAGGGGAGAGAGAGAAAGGAGGGGGAGAGGAGGGAGTGGGCGTGATGAGAAGAGGAGAGAAAGGGGGAGGGAGAGGAAGGGCGGTAAAGAGAGATAAAGGGAGAGAGAAAAAAAGAAATGGCTCTGAAGAGAGAGAGTGAGAGAGGGGGGGGGGGGGGGGAGGGGTGCGAGGGAGGGAAGAGAAGGGGAAAGGGAGAGGGGGGGAGAGGGAGAAAGAAAGGGGGTCGTGAGAGAGAGGGGGGGGTAGAATTTAGGAGGGAAAGGGAGAGGGTGGGTGGACAAAAGGGGAGGGGAAAGAAGAAGTGTGGAGAGAAGGGGAGAGGGACAGCATGGAGAGGAAGATATACATTATATATATAAGCGACAGACAGAGGAAAGGACAGGCACGGATACACACACACAAACACACACACACACACACACACACACACACACACACACACACACACACACACACACACACACACGCGCGCGCGCGCGCGCGCCCGCGCGCGCGCACAAAAAACACAGATTTTACTAAACTGAAAGGATGAAATATGTGTCGCGGTCAACAAATTTTCGTCAAATAATTGTCTTTATGTGCGAGTGTTCAGAGTTGTTCATGAAATGTAAGGGAAATTCGTAGAAGACAACGAAATGATCGCGAAGAAGCAATCAAAAAGTACTTTCAAGTGTACATTACCGTCGTTACCGTTTCAGCCATTTATTTATTCATAGTCGCTGTGTCCTTTATGATTCTTCTTTCCCTTTGCACAACCCCATCTGAATATCGTCTATTTGTATTTTAAGACATCCTAAACCTGACCTTCATTTATTTATTGCCCAATCTAATAATAATCTAATCGATATGAGAAGAAGAAATAGCAAACAAAATTACACAGGCTCGGGATAATTTGTCGCTATAATGCCGCGATCACCGCGTTTCTACAATTTATTGGCTATATTGATTTTGTAACATTTTTCCGGACGGGCGAATAAAAGGAGTAAACGGGCTACAGAGCAAGTGGACGACGACTCACCAGCACGTAGAAGAGCACCTTTGCGTTGTACTCGTAGGGCCGGTCACCGAGCTTCTCCCATTTCCGACTTTCGCCATCAAAAAAGCCGTTGAGGAAGCCCTGATCAGCCACCCGCTTCGACATGCGGTCCCAATACTTGCAGCTGCTGTCCGTGCAGTTGCCCAGCCCCGCAATCTCCCGCTCCATCTCCGCCCACGTGTCGCCCGCATCGTAGTCGTGCACAAAGAACCCCGAGTTAAAGCGCCCCTTCACCTGTCCTTCCGCAGCACTGAAAGCCCCCCCTGGGCTATGCGTCAGTGCCGAGCCGGGATCTTTCAGGAACACCATATCCGCGTCGACGTACGCTATCCGTTCATAAAGGCACGCCACACGAAAGACGTTGAGTTTAGGTAGGCGACGAGTCACAGCTTGTTGTTTGTTTGCCTCGTCGCTCTCTTCGTCCTCACACACTCGCAGCACGCGCATTCCTACGCTGCACATTGCCGCCAGGCTCTCCATAGACACGCCGCACGTGACGAGTACACCAAAATCCTCGCCGTGCTCCGTGTTGAAGGAGGGGCGCTGTTCCCGTAAGGAACCGTAGAGGGCGTAAACGCCGGGCAGATACGAGTCAGACGAGGCAAAGGTTATCCAGGCGCTGCTGTTGCTGAACATCCCCGGACAAACATCCCAACCGCTTTGCGTTTCACTGATGTTCCCGGTGGGGAATAGAGTGAGTGATGTGGTATTCATCTGAGATTTTTGGGTTGACACCGCCGGCGAGACTGCGACACCGTTCATCAACCGGGTCCCGCCGCCGATGACAGTACGGCCATCTGAAACCTGCTTATTGACGCGATACAGTGGATCCTGAGCGGACGACTGACTTTCGGCGCCAATTCTTGACGCTGCGCCGTTTATACTCTTGTTGTATCCGCCGTACCGCCCTTGGGCATCGTTGTCGAGTAGAGCTGCTGATGACGACGCGGAGAGTGGCCCACCGCCCGCTCCTGCCGCTGCTTTCTCCATGATAGTGACCAAGGTGCCACCATCCGAACTAGCGCTGCCAACCGCCTCTCTCTCTCGGCCCTCATCGTAGCTATCGGTAAATACATTGTCCCGCCCTTCGAACACGACATCACGCTCACTGACCCTCGCCCTACTATTTTCTTCCGGTAGTAATAACTCGTGCAAGTATGCTACTCCCGCGGCTCCAGCGTCATCATGGTAGTCACTTATTGTACTACCAGCAGTATTGGCGCCACCAGAATAATAATAAGTAGCCTGCTGCTGATGAGTTCCATCCAAGTATCCCCCTCGTAGATGGCTAGCAGACGACGACGGCGAGCCCATCCCACGCCTTATCAACCAACCCTTTGCGTTCCTCCCGAATGTTGTCACTGTTAGTACTAGCCACAAGTAGTGGGACACCAATAGCAGGGCGAAGAGCACCACCGCGAGCCGGGACAGGAACGAAAGAACTCCGCCGCTAAAGATTTTGAGGAAAATGCGTATCCCGTGTACAGCTACATCCTTGCCGGTATACCTCGCCCAAGCCGTCGTGGTGGTGGTGTCGGCGTAGTCGGGGGCACCTGCTGCTCCTGATGCTAGTTTCCGTCTCAGTGGTAATAGGCGTGGCATGTCGACGACGATATATGCTACTGGGGAGCTCGCGCCGCCCCTGATGGCCACGGCTGAAATATCTTCGCGGCGGGTTAAGTCAAGCTGCCACGTTTTTCCTTTTCAAATCAAACTGCGTCGTACTGGTGCGTTCGCAGTTTCACTCAGGTGGCCCCTCAAAGTTGCACCCCAACTCTCGCCAATAATTAATTAATTATTAGGCGGGTCGGGGGGAATAAGCCATCAGAGCCAAAGTGGACACAGAAACCGGCCGAATAAGAATATACACGAGCAGAGCAATAAGCGCAATAAGCCAACGGTGCTGTTAGATAGTAGCAGCTGTGCCCACGCAACACTATAAACGACCCTGCAGAGAGGCAGAGGACTGCGGGCCGCGGGCTCCCGTTCTAACGCGTGTGGCCAACTTGAGCAGCACTCGCATCCGTATCAATGTAAGTCCAACGGCGACGAACCTCCTCGTCATCCGCGCCAGCAAGGCAGCAATAACGACCTCCGACGCCGTAGTTGTCTTCCGTACAAGTAAGAGTTGACCTCAATAAAGTACAGCCAACAGAAAGGCCGCGCCCCCTAAACAAACGCGGCGTCCAATTTACAAAATACCATCCCTCTATCCATTTGTGGCTGATGTCGCTACAATGACCACTGTCATATCCGCACTACTGATCTAAGTAAAACCAAATGACTAAAGCATAACTCAGCCATAACAAATACCGCTCTGCCCTCCCGCAGTACTAAACATCAGTGTACAGGCTGCCACGTCGCGGAGCACTGACCAATCAGACGCCGCGAATTTTACTTATTCAGACATTTTCAGGCATCCCACCGCATTTATTGGACTTTATTTCTTTATTTATTGGCCTGGAGGCGTAGGCCGATTATTATTCGGGTTTTTTCCCCTCCAAGTATTTCATTTTTGCTGGGTGGTGTCCAGAAATTAGATTACAAGAAAAACAGCGTGAGCACGGACAGGGAAAATGGGAGGGGACACAAATAAAAGGCAAAAAAGTGACAAGAGGATCATGGAATCCAAACCACGACAAAAGGAAGCACTGTATTGTGCACAAATCGTGCAAATTAAACTAAGGAAACTCCTAGGCAACGCCGATATTGCAACACATGGAGGCTCGAGGAAGCACGGGGATACTTGCGGCTAAGGCTAGGGATCAGCCATCGATGCATCGTCGATAGTATCATCATCACCTGGTGATAGTGCCATCGATGTGATAGGTTGCGACATCGACATCGACACGATGGCAGTAGTGCTAGCATCAATGCCATCAATTATCAAAACAATTGTAAATATTGATTATTTAAGCCCGATGTATCGATATATCGCCCCAAATATCGATACATCGGCGATAATATCGGCTTAAATTGCCATCGATGTCAGCATCCCAAACTATCAACACCATCAACATCGACAATTGAAGATATCAATACCATCAACATCGACGTTGCAAAATATCATTACCATCAGCATCGACAAAATTCACTTGATCCCTAGCCTTACTTGCGGCCCATGGCACGGGTGAACAACGCCGTGGTAGAAGAAGGCATCCCAGCCGAGGAAGAAGCGGCCTCCACTTCGTCTGCGGCGGCGGACAAACATCGCAAGACGTTCTCCACGTGAGCAACATGGACGGCGAGAGAGACCTTTCGACGCTAGGAGGCCAACAACTTGCCCACATGCATCCTTTTAGAGGCGATTGCTTGCTTAGCTCCGGCAAGAAAGCCGTGGCGTGGCCGCCGAGAGTACCAAATTTCGTGACTGCAAAGGGAGTGAAGTGGATGTATGGGCGACTCCTCACCCTCTCCGAGTACTTCTCGAACTTGGTCTTAGCACGGCGTATAGAGAGACGGGAGACGGGGGGCTAGAAACGCCGAACAAACCGGAAACCACGGCATCAAGCATGGCATGTTTTGAGCCTTGGATGCCGTAATAGTGTAGGACACCCACATCCGCGGGGAGGCCGTCGTTGCCGTTGGGGAGTTGAACTTACATCGTGGGATATGTGAGAACCTCGACGCAAACCCCGAGTGCGCCACGAACCTCGGAGATTATTTCCGCAAGGGCCATCACAAACCAAGAGTGAGCGGTGGGGACCGAAGCATTTCCGCCGCATCGAGCCAAATGGTTAGCAAAAGCAGTGGCCCGCGCATCATCCGACATGTCAAAAAATGCCGACGCGAAAGCACCCCGCGTAGCTTGAACCGAGAGATGGCAAGAAGCACAAGCAGTGGGGGGTGTAGAGTAGAGAGGATGCGGGATGAGGGTAGGCCGAAGATGCGACAGACCGCGACACGGAAAACTGCGTCGTAGTGCTCCGGGAACTTGTCACGGAGCTTGCCATGGCGACCCGAAGTAGGCGGGTCCCAAGCCAAGAACGCAAGGGCGCCGTGGCCGAGACGAAATACAAAACGCCTAGACTCCGGCCGAGCGCGGTTAGAAGACGTGGGAGCGAGCTTCGCGAAGCGAAGCAAGTTGTCGCGCTCACTGCGGTTGGCTTGTAGCTTTGGAAAGATGTCCGTAGCAAACGTAGAAAGGGGTACGAGCGAGGGTAGGCCATCAAGGGCCCGAGTAATCTGCCTGTTGTTGGATTGGGCTTCGGCTACGCAGCCTGCGCGAGCCACCGTTGGACGTTGCGGGTGAAGCATCGCTAAGGCGGTGGCTATCAAGGGTTCGGACTCGGCGACAGCGTGAGAACTGCACGCGGCATCTAAGTGCGCCCACAACGAAGCGAGTTCTAGCGACCACATAGGTTTCTTGTCGCCATCGTCTCCTTCCGGTGTACCATGCCTTCGGGACACCGCTGTGGTCATAGCAGTCGCTAACCGTCCATACATGGTCGGCTCCATCGGAACTTCGTTGTGGGAATCTCCCCGCACGCGAGCATCTTGCGCTATAAGGAAACGTATAACTGAGCCCACTGCCAAAGCGGCCGCTCCGACATGGGCCGCATCCCCAAAGTCCCCCGCCCCCACGCCTCTGAAACGTATGCGAAGAGACATCTCGGAGCGAGTGTTGCGGGGTAGGCTAGCTGCGGGAAGGCCCAATATATTAGCCGCCACATCTAGGGTGGCATTGTCAGCGCGCTCGAGGAAGGTCACGACGGTATCACCGTAGCCCTCGTCCGTGCCAAGATCGCGGGGGACTGTACGGGCAAAGTGTCCGAAGCGGCAAGTGCAATGCTGATGGATACAAAGCGCAGTTTGAGAGTGCCGGTGAGCCGCTAGACCCCTTAGACGTTCGCCACAGGCCTCATACTTACTTTTCGAAAACGTCTCAAGCAAAATCGGATGTACCCATCGTCCCTTCCGTGGAGACATTTACTCCCCGCATGATGTGGCCGTTGGGTAAGTTATCGAAAGCATCACCGACACCCAAAGGGATATACAAACAGTTTTTGCGGATGGTTACTGTGAGGCCGACGCTAGCAAACGCTACCGCCGGTATAGTGTCGCCAATACCGACGAGAGATGAAGGGGGTCCCAGGAAGTGACCATCGTCAGAATAACCGCAGACAACGGATTCGTTCGGGGCGATTACATGCAAATGTTTATATACCCGGGAGGCAACTATTGCGAAGAACATTGCCCCCAGAACGCAACCTTGATGATCTACACGGGTACTCGGGATACGCATAGCCAGGCCGTGAGCATTTGATGAGACGTAAACGTACAAGGTAGAAGGACGGTCATTACAATATAGTAGCGACGCGGAGCAACGGTCGAAGCGTGGAATTTGCAGGCAGCTCCTCAAATATGGGACGCCGCAAGAACTCGTTGGACGCTTTGGATGCGTCACGTTGCATGTCCGCCCAGTCCGGTGAGGCGTCAATCGCGGCTCGAACAATGAAATTCACGATCTCAACCCCGCCGCAGACGCCGACCCCAAATTGGTGCCGAGCAGCCAACCATTGAGACACTTCGTCACCAATTACGGCGAGAAGCGCACGATTGGCGAAACGAACTAAAACGGAGCCAATTCCAATCGGGCGCAACGTCCCCTTTATTTTGGTCGCGAAGTTATTGCTCTTGTGCGCGTTGTTGTTCGGGATCAAGCTTGTCTATTAAGATAAGTATGGCGGAGGCGCGCAGTGAGGCAACGCCCGGTGGAACCTTTGCATTCACGACGGCTTATGCTAAATCGGTGAGAGTGCAAGGAAAACACAACGCGAGAAGAGTTTCAAACCTCCAACCATCGACATAAGGACTAGACTTTCGAGGGCATCTAGCAACGACCTCCATAATATCAACTTCCGAAGCAAGGAGTTCGATACGAGGGAGGGAAAAGGGATCCGGCAACACGTCCGCCAGGTCGTCATCGTCTTTTGGGTGCAATCGTGATAATTCCCCGCGCACCCCACGACCACTTGCAACGGGGTTGGAGTGTAGGGCCTCCATTGCACGACAATACTCCCCAACCGCAGCTAGACAAGCCGTCTGGTTGGCTACCTAGGCCGGGACGCCGTTATGCAAGGGCTGCGAACGGAAAAGGGATCGGTACCGGCCCTCGAAAGTGAAAGGTAGGTGGCGGTGCCCGCCCATTGGTAAGGGATGCGTGAGCGCGAGCGGCGGAAAACAGTGTATTGAGATCTCCTGACGCCTAATGGGCTAAGCGGTTGTCACGGTAATCAGCGACCGGGTCAGGGGGCTGATGCCATGTAGAAGTGAAATCAGCCATGGGGAGCCTAACTTAGCGCGGAAATAAGAGCAACACCGCCCAAGCCGCTTCCACGGAAGCCCCTTGTGTGGCCCTACCACGCAAAGAAAAAACGCAACCGACAAGCTCCTCGAAGACCGGCTTGACGAGGCGTACCACCGAAAAGGGGACGCCGATCGAGGACGTCCTAGATCGGAGAGAAAGGAGGCAGGACTCGAAGAAGGCTTTGGAGTTCTCCCCACCAGTGGCCCCATGGTCAAGGCACCATTGTAAGGTGGGGGGCAAGGACATGGGCTGCACCGGAGACGGCCGACCGCGCGGAAGCGAAGCACCGCATGCCGGCGGTTGGGAGGGCGTAGTATTGATGTGAGAACAAGAATGTTGGTGTCTACTAAGGCCACCACTCTGAAAGTATCGTCCGCAAAAAGTGCACGGCGCGAGAAGCAGGTGGCGATCTGCGTCCACAACTGGGTAGTTGTCGGGCGCGAAAGTGTACGTTGACCCCGGAGAATTTAGATGGGCGCATAACGCTTGAAGGGTCGGGAACGACGTGGAGCAGCTAACGGACCTCAAAGGAGCGGGGGGGGGGAAACCGAGATGGGATATTGCCAGTTCGTAAGGCATGGGAAGGCGCTTGAGCATTAGGTGATGATGTGAGAAGGACACCCGGGGTGGGGGCCATAGGGCACGACCGGCCTAAAGGTAGATGTGGAGGTCGCCGATGACTATGTCCCGGCCGGGTCGCCGCGGCGGCCATCCGGGGTGGCACGTGTGTCGCGCCCTAAAATGAGTAGAGCACGCGGGGTCGATGAAGTGGGGGGGGGGGGGGGGGGGGGGGGGGAGGGTATGTGGCTTGAACTATTCCGGACGTCGCCCGAGGCGGCGTTGTTGCGTGCCTTGGATTGAAGATTCCTCGACGACGTGGCGGTGGGCTCCTCGATGCTTGTCCTTCGCGCCTTTAGCCTCGCGTTGCTTGTAGTGGGGAGCCTTGAAGCCCGCGATGGAGACGCTTACGAATAAAGCAAAAAGCTAGTTGGTACCCGCGTACCAGTCGCCGTAAGAGTCGAATGGAAACTCCGGCATACAACGCCATACATGTAGTGGTGCGCCAAGCCATAAAGGATGACCTTGCGATTAGCGGGCTCCGAGTACGGATAGTGATTAGAATGACGTTGGCGCGCTGAGAAAAGTACTGAAATTGAAGTGCACGTATAAGAATAGCGATGACGCGCGTCGATACCTCGAGCCTTGAAGGGTGATGACCACGCGCGGGCGAATGTTGCAGCGGTACTTGTAGCGGTCAACAATCTCGAGGATACCCAAAATAGCGGCGGTACGGACAGTTGTACCCAGCCGCGGGTCGAGCGACGAATAAAAGATCCCGGAAGAGTCACGATGGCGATGGCGGCGTTACAAATAATAAAACGCACATGAGCCGGTGACGGCGAGTGACCGCGGACAATAAATAAGAAAACTGAAGTATGTATGGGTACCGCGCGATGCCACAACGTAGGAGAGCGCCGAGACAAAAACAACAAACAGAAACAAACTCGGTGGTGTCTACCTCCATTTCTTATATAATATATACTCCCTTTCACTTTTCAAACTACAATAAGTATCTTATTTATGGCGATATTGATTGACATCTAGAGGTTGGTAGTACTTACATGTGTGACAGATCGCACACACTAGCGGTAAAGCGTGAATGTAAAAGCGGTGCGTCTTGCCCGCACCTCGCGGTAACCATCGAGGATTAGGTAACACCTCGCGAAACACCCCAAGCCGGTAGGGCATTACCTAGCGGCAACTCTTAGACCGGTGCAACCCCTGAGCATTGGCAATCTTTGCTTTGCGCACACTCATATATCTAGGCTCGCGCAAATTGTAGTCTCGACTCTCGTAGTCGAGTAGGGTGTCAGTTTGAATTTTCATTTATATGTGTTCTCAGCGTCACGAGACCCTTTTGTCTTGTTACATTGCATCCCACCATGCAGCCTATAAATATCGCAGCTCGGTCCCTAGCCGTCGCTTTACTACCGCCTCACCCGAGTGTGACAAAACAAATTCAAGCAACGTGCGTGGCTTTTAAGCGGTGTAGAATGGCAGAGCAAATCGATGCAATTTATTTTGTTTTACTCTCCCATCTAAGACACCTCGCAGAAACGGCTACTTGTTTGAAGATGCAACAAACCATTCCTGTTTCCGCCATCATCGCGGCAGAGGGTGGTTATGCGGCGCCGCGGCCGTTGCGCCGCCTGTCGAGTTGCTGAACGAGGACACCGAGCCTACTGCATATGAGTTCATCGACTTTACCCCCCGAGGTGAGGGCAGCCTTACCGGTCCGGAGCGCCCCTTGCGCACAGTCTACGAGCCAAGCTTCGATACACCGACCGAAGACGCCGCTAACGCCTTGACCACCAACCTGTCGCAATCGCCTCTCAACGGTTGCTACGTGGTCAACCAAACCCACGCCCATTCCATCGGCGCCGAGTCTATAGCGCTACACTCTAGATAAGCTCTTCCTACAAAGCGCACCAAATATATTTTGTTCGACCCGCAACAAGACATGTTCACTCGGTTGGCGCCGGGGGATGTCCTCGCTTTACCGCTAGCCCTTCAGCCGACTCCGACTTTGAGGGAGCCGACCCGGATGCATGGAGGATAAGGTTGCAGCGACACTTTATTTCCTAGTTGACTTGGCCTAAAGGAGAGCGACGTCCCACTCATGCATGCACGAGGTTCAGCATGTACGCCCGACTTCGCAAGGCGGACACCAGCTAAACTGTCAACTCGACCACAAACTTTTGTGGTTTGCCCCTCTAAGGGTCCGAATCGAAGTTGAGAGCATAAAGACCGATTAGTTTGATTAATTCAAATTCAAACATCGAGTATCTGCTCGATTAATTCAGCTGTAATTATCGAGAATCAATCTATTGTATTAAGAATCGCATCACTAGTAAGTGCACATTTCCATTCACGTAAAGATGGATGCATGTTATAATTCAGGCCCGATTTTTCGATGCATCTGAAAATTCAGGTTCTATGAGATCATTATACATATAATGAATTGGGCACTAAATATCAATACATCTAGTAAATCGGGCGCTAAAGATCAATGCATATGATAAATCAGGCGCTAAAATAAAGATATTTAAAAAGTTGAAATATATTATCAGCTCATTAGAAAAATCCTATAAAATGTCTGATGCATATGATAAATCAATAGTCGTTTTCGAGTTCCAATCTCAATCGGTTTGACTCAAATCATAATGGTTAACTCATGCATGGAAAAACATGACCAAGAGGCATGTAAGCTTTGTTTTTGGCCATATAAACATTAATGCGATACCCGGTTCATTTGCGTCGCTGTAATGCCATGATCGGAAGAAAGATCGTGCTCTCCTCAGATGTGAGTGCACAATAACGGTATACATATGTTTTTCTATTTTCTTTTATCGTATTTCTACTTCGATTTGTCAGCGTTGATGGGGTTGATGTTTTGGAATGTCGACGTCGACGGCATTTGAAGCCGATGTTATCGTTATTAATGAATCGATATATGGGGCGATATGTCATCATATCGGGAATTGATAAATGATACTTTCCATAAATTGATCGTTTATGGTATTGATGGCAACTTTTCTGCCATCATGTTGATGTCGAAGTCACAACCTTACACATCGATGGCACCATCGATGGCGGATATTTCCGTGATGGTGATATTGTCAACAATATATCGATGACTTATCCCTAGCCTTACGCCAGTTCCTCCTAAAATAAAATAATAACCCTCCGCCGTCGAGTACCACCAAGCAAAGACATGCCGGATGTAACGGACCATGGCGCGGCGTCGTTGTTGGCAATGGTGCCCCGCATCACGCAGTGGCAGTCTTGACGCTCCCGTAGTCTTCCAAGCACGCTTGAAAACTGCGCATCTTCATGGCTTGACGTCAAATAAACAAATTGCATTGCGTCAAACACACAATTGCCACATTGCGGCATGGGATAGTGTCTAAGTTGAGGGGGCGATAAGGAATGCTTACACCCAATGAGCCACACTACATGTCATCTCACCCTCAGCAAGTGCCTAGCACTTGCCTATGACATGACACGCACTCACCTTGTGGTGAGCACACGCCAACGTATATACTGAGCCTTTAGATGATATGTGACGCTCAGCAACTTGCCACCATCAGCAGCATAATCCACTCTATTGTTGGTTGACTTGTCATCGTGTAGTGTTGAGTCACAGCCGTACTGTCACGATGCTACTCGACCAACATTGCTGTGTAGCAACTTGATTACCACAAAGCAATATGCCTCTCAACACTTTATCTTGCTACGCATGCAAACCCATGATGGAATTGCACAGCTTGTTGTGCCTTGCACTCACTAATGGCTTGGTTAGCACATCAGCAAGCATGTTCTCCGTCGCACAATATTGCACCTCGATGTCTCCGCTCTCCACTGTCTCCCGACAGAAGTGGCACCTCACGTCCATGTGCTTGTTGTGTCTGGTCGTCATGTTGTTCTTGCTGAGTGCGATACAACTTTGATTGTCCTCGTGGATGGTGATGGCATACCCAGAGTCTTGGTGAAACTCATGGAGCAGTTGCTTAAAAAACATCGTCTCGTGAGTGGCCGCAGTCAGCGCCATATACTCTGCTTCCGCTGTCGACATCGCCACAGTTTGTTGCCGCTAACTCTTCCAACTCATCGCTGCACATACCAGCAAGAAAACATACCCCGTGCGAGAGCACCGCTCGCCAATATCACTCGCGTAGTCAGAATCTGACCATCCTACCAGCTTTGATGAAGGTGCGCCTCCGTCCATTTACAACGAATCTGCGGTTCCCTTGAGGTAGCGGAGCATCCCCTTGGCTTGCTCCCAATGTGTCTGAGAGGCGTCGGACATGTACCTACTAAGGTGACTAACAACTATGGTGATGTTGGGCCTTGTGCTTACGGAAGCGTACAACAAACTGCCGACCAAGCTTTGGTACGGCACTGAACCGGGAGGCAGCTTTGATGTCGACGTCTCCACACAACTGCTCAACGCATCGGCCGCCATAGGTGAGCCCGCTGGCTTGCATTCCACCATGTTGAGGCGCTCTAGCATATCTAATACGTGTTGTTGCTGTCCAATCTTGATGATGCGGTTGCCACGATCGCTCTCCACCGTCATGCTAAGCAACCAAGACATCAGACACAAGTCTTGCAGGTTGAACCTCGTGCAGAAAACCGACTTGAACCCAACGATGAAGCTACCCGACGGTCCGACGATTATGTTGTCGTCCACGTACAACGCCAAGACATAAAGCTTACCCTCCTTGATGAAGACATAAATGCCGGGATCCACCTTGGATTGGATGAAACCATACTCCTCTAGCCATGCTCCTATTGTCTTATTCTAGTTCCTAGGACCTTGCTTGAAGCCATACAGTGATTTCTTCCACAATCACACTCGCTCCTCTCCATTGATGTCGGTGTGACGGAATCCTTCCGGCTGCCTCATGCAGATTTCCTTCTCGATATCGGCCTCCATGAATATCGTCACCATATCGAGATGCTCCACCTCCCAATCATTGGAAGCAGCAAGCGCGAGCAACTTCCGAATATAGAAGTCACCCCCATTGTGGGAACGAAGATCTCGTGGTAGTCCTCACCGTGCGCTTAAGTAAACCCGCGAGCCACAAATCTTGCTTTATACCTTGTAATCTGCCCATTGGCATCGCGCTTCTGCTTGAACACCCACTTGGAATCCACAAGCTTGCGGCCGGCAGGACAAGGGACCAATGTCCAAGTTTCCCGAGATACACGTGAGTCGTACTCGCCCTTGATAGTTGCCTCCCACTCCCCCGATTGGGGACTCCTCAGCGCTTGCTTGTACGACACATACTTTTGAACACTAGAACTGATGGTTGGCTTAATAGCTGTTGTACTTGCCGCACTCCATCCATCCGCTAGAGCTCACGCTGAACGGATATTATGCCTTGGACTAGGTAAGCATTGCTGCGGTGAGGCAGTAGATCGAATATTATACCTTAGACGTGGAGCCTTCCCCGAATGCATGTCCCGTTCATTTTCCATCGACCCGGAATGTTGCAGCGACTCCCGTAGCGGCGACTCTGCCAAAGGCGTATCCGGTTCTTCGCTACACATAGTGCGGGGGATATTGTCCTCTTCATCTTCATTGCGCTGCTCTGCATTGATCCCCCCATAGAGAGGACAGCAACCTCGTCGAACACCACGTTACGGCTGCTCACCACCCGACGAGTAGCAGGATTGTACACCAACCACGTTGGTGACTCGGAAGCGTAACCCACAAAGACACCCTTCCACGCGCGATCGTCAAGTTTGCGGCGTTGAAACTTGTCAACGTGGACATAGGCTAGACAGCCCAAGACCCGCATGGAGCTCAAATCAGCTCGTTTACCGGTCCCCAAGGTGAAAGGTACACCGTCGGTTCCACCACTATGAACACGATTGCGGACATGCACCACAACGGCCATCGCCACAGCCAAATACGATTTAGGCAGCGCGGCTTGCCGAATCATTGACTGCGCCATCGGGACCAATGTCCCCCACTGCCTCTCAATCCGGCCATGTTGCCAATGCGCGTAAGGCGTAGTGACGTCTACGGCTATGTTGATCTCATCCAAGTACTTTCGGAAGGCAATACCTAAGAAGACCGTGTCATTGTCCACCCTAAGACGACGAACCGTGCGCCCAAGAGAACGGATGGTAGTCAACATGCGACGGAACGAGGCGGGAGCGTCATCCTTGAAGCGGACCGCATCATGAAACATGAAGCGGCTGCGAAAATCAACCGCACACAAGTTGTACCGCCGTCCTCGTAAGGATGGAACACTCATAGGACCGCAGAAGTCCAAACCTAGGATCTCAAAGACACCAACATTCCGGTCAGCCGGCTCACGCGAGATACGGCGGACGTACGACTTTTGCAGAGCACATGTCTCACAAAAGCCCAACTTCTCCGACGCAGAAAACGCCACACCCCCCACCGGAGTGGCCAAGAGCCCGTCCAATTGCGAATCGCCAAGATGACCGAGTCGGGAATGCCACAACTGTTTTTCCAATGGCGCAGTGGCGACAGAAGCGGTGGGATTTAACGAAGCAACCCGCGCCGGCAACCACACCAACAAATGCGTGCGCTCCAACGGAACCACCACGCCACCACTATGACCGGCATGAAGACGAAGGTGGTCCGCGGGATCAGCTAATACCACACAATGACCTTGTCGCCGAGCTTGGGTGAGGCTGAAAAGCCTATGGTAAGACCACAACGCACGACGGGATAGCTCAGGAACGTGGAGCACATTCTTCATCATGGTAGGAATCTCCTCTCCACCGTTAGCCTTCACGATGATGCGGACCAAGCCCACGCAAGCAACGCAGGCACTGATACCCTTCACCCACAGTCGGTCGGTGAGCGCTCGATACTCACAGAAGTTACGGCGTACACTAGTCATGTGATGGTTGGCGCCTTTGTCGGCCAACCACATCGACGTTTCCCCATCGCGCACGAACATGTGCCGAGCCTCGAAGAATGGCCTCGCAGGGGTGGCCGTCATGTCCATGACTGCCGGAAGAGCAACCGGGGAGTCCGCCTGCGCAGAGTTACCTCCATTGTTGTTGTCCGGGCACTCGGACATGCGGTGGCCCTTCTTACCACAGCCATAGCAAACACCACGAAAATCCTCGTTGCACCTCTGCCATATACAGCACGACGAGTAGTCGTAGCTCCTTGAAGAGATTCCAGTTGGCCTTGGAGCTCGGAGACTTGCTGCTTCAGAAGTTCAGACGTTGCGTCATCATGAGACGCTGCAAAAGCCGTAGGCGTTGGAGGCTCCGTTGTACGTGATTGCGCACGACTCTCGATGCGCACGCCCTTTTGACGAGGATCACGCTTGACGGCGTCCATGCTGAGGTTGTGTACGTCCCACGTGTCAGTGATAGAGTGGTATTCGCTGCGCAGGCCCTTCACGAAGTACATGATGATACGCTGGTCGTGAACGACGTCCCCAACTCGGACATGTTGTCGTTGCAGTCGAGCTAGCCGGTTTGGTATTGGATGCCACTCTCGCCGTCCGCTTGCGGCGTGTCCAAGTCCTGCAATAGCTCCGTACATCACCGGTAAATACCATCATCCTCATAATGATTGACTAACGCGGTCCACGCAGTGTGGCCGGCAAAGCTGCGCCGCAGTGCCAAGCAACACCCGTCGAATTCGGCTCACCTCAGGAGGCGATTTGTGCGGGACTTGTCGATATATGTTTACCAATCCTTCATTCTTACTGATTTCTGAGCCTAATTCCTGACGTGTGCCACGCGTGGGGCGGGTGTGGCTGGCACAAGCACATACCTAAGCATTTCAAACACCGCCATCAGCATGATGCGTCCCTAACGGCCAAGTTGGACCTCGCCCCTCATCAAAGTCAATCGCCCTCGCATGTTTATAGCGTGCAATATTTATCGAAACCTGAGTCATGCGCGTTTTGCTCGCTTGCTTTCCAAAAACATAACACTTGCCTACGGTGTGAACTTTCGTGCTCTATTCACACACCCGCCGACCAAACATCGCGCATTGAACAAACCTCCAAACCCACTCCAACAAGTCCCCCAAAATACGGCAGTGTGGAACACGGAATAATATGCAGATTGGTATGGGCGCTTGAGCAATGCCCAAGCGTGGCGCTCAGAACGACGTTCGCAGTTCAGACAATTCCTTGGGAATTTATGGGCCTAATTCGACAAACTCCGCCGACAACACTCGCTTTAAGCTGAGGTCTGGCCACGCTGGATGACGGCTACATGCTTGTTTCCCGGCTCTCCTACAATTGATGGGTGGTACTCGGGTGTCATCGTGCTTGTCGTGTTGAAAGGGGAGGGTGTTCTTGACTAGCTTATGTTTTACATAATGCATGTCCGGATTTTTGTGGGGGAGTGTTGCTGTAAACAATTTCAAATTTCAATTTGGCGTGCAAACTTCATGAGACTCACTTATTGCATCGTCGCTCAAGTTACCTAATATTGCACCTCGGATAAACATGACACACATCACCGACAAACGGGCCGCGATATATATACCGCTTTGCTCGCGTTACTCGTTGTTGTATGATGCCGCCGTAATTGAACAAGCGATTCTAAATCACCGTGATATCCAGTCTACTGGATCCGCGGTGTTATTCCTCAAGATTGCGTTTGTATGCAATTTCTAGACTACCGTATATTTACTACGCAATAACGTGACTGTATACACGCAATCTTATTGCCGTTTAAGGTTTATAGTTCTTTTATCTTTACGACGTAGAGCACGCTGTTTCAATGCGCCAATTGAACAAGTCAATAGCAAATAAGATTTGTCTAGTTCCGTGAGGTATACCATCAAGCAATGTCCCCAATGCTATTAACAAACATCATTAAATCAATAGATTATTGAGGGTAGAATAATGATATGGATGACCGCGGGAAATATGTACCCATATATCAACTACCCTACCTTCCTTACTAAAAGATTGCCATGTGAGGTCACTTGAAGCGTATGTTCGCCACGACCGGGGCGGGGGGGAGAAGGGGGGGGGGGTCTATGTCTTGGGCAAATGCTCCAACCCTCGCACGGATTGGACATTAATTGATGCGCAACGAACATATATGGTGGATGCTCATCCCGTAAATCTCATTGCCTTGGAGTTACAGAGAGATGAGAAAGGGCGGTAAGGGTAGTACCGAATTCATAAGTCGATGCATATCGGTGAGACGGCGAGGAGTATGGAAAGGGATTGGGACATGCGGATACCCAAGCGATGACTCCGGCTTAGGCGTCCAAGCAAGTTCGACCGGGCGCGCTTGCTTGAGAATCGTCGATACATGCCCCAATGTTATTAAGGGCGGCTAGAGAAGCATCGTGGTACTCGTAGTACAATGCGCATCAATTCCCTCGCTAAATTGCAGTAGCGACGTACACACGTTGTACGTCCTCCCGATGGAAAAGCACGAATTAGAATTAGTAACGAGAACATGTAAGACGTCATGCAATGTAGTGTTGCGGCAATGTACTCGTCACAAATACACGTGTAAGAAATTGAATCATAATTACTAACCATGGAACGGCCTTCGCGGGAATGCCCGTGCCGTGTTATGGCAATAGATTTCCTCCACACGAAGCATGGGAATAAATACTCCACGTGTTAGTACATGCGGAAGATGATGTCCCGAAACGACCCAATACCGTTGCTTTAACTAAATAGGAGGCAACGCTTGGTTGCAAAGACCTACATGCGCGTGGGACGCGCGAACCTTGGGCTGATTCCGCGCTTGCCCTAGCAAAACGATCTAGCCAACGCAATGTCCCAAACGTCCAAGTATTTTGGCGCGTACAATTAGGTTGGCCCACAAAATCGCTTATGCACGTATTTAGAGTGGGCGCTTTAAGAAACGCCCTATTCCTAACCGCCGTTGCCGCTGCTTCTATGGGCGCACCTAGCTCCCATAGTAGCCACCTCAGGGCCACCTCAAGAGCCTAGTGGCCACCTCAGGGGCCTTTTCACACAACTAGGCGCCTTAAGAATTGATTACATAGTTTGCAATTTATTGGCGCCGCAAGCCATATCCATCCCCCCATATTTAACACCCGTATAAGTAAGGACATGCAACATGCAATAGGCATGTCTTGAGCACCGAGGTTTGTCCATCCATTAATCGGGATATCCCGCCGTCCTTACATGAAAATGAGCGCATAAACGGCGCGCCTACTTTTTCTAACCACATAATATATCGCCCACGATATTTCGCATACTTATTAAATCTGAGTTTATCAATGCGCATAAATCCATATACTTAGGTATAATCGGTATCCGTTCCCACCCGAGTTGCCAACGTAGAGCATGTTCGCGTAGTGCGACTTCGTTGGAGTAGCGGCATGGTGCCATTACTCCGCAGTTTTCTACTCCGAATCCCATGTAGTGGTCCTCCGCCCATTGGGAAAAGTGGGCGAACATGGCATGCAAGTTATCGAGCGACGGCGCAAGCCCCACGGTGTCGTCGACGAAGACTTGGCCCGAGACCCATAACGGATGCCTAGAGTCCAACATGTCAACGCAACCCGGCACCTCGCATCCCAATCTTTCTATCCCGTCAAATATATCATTAATAAACACGCCAAAGAGGATTGGGGATGCTGGGCACCCTTGCCGTAGTCCACGCTATATTGAGATGGGGTCGAAAAATATGCCATGGGCCTCTCTAGTTTTTACTTGGACAATGCTATCCCTATAAAGAGCTTAGGTGAAAGGGCATATGACCCGTAATCCCATAATAAGCCTCTACTAACTTTGAAAACAATAGTTCGTGAGGGATAGTATCGTATGCCTCCCGTACGTCTACAATAAGCCTCACATACGTGGCTAGCCCTAACGCCTGTCGGCGGCCCGCCGCCCGCGATACTTAATATGCTCGCGACTCGCAAGGCGCACCCTTCCTCCGGCATAAATACGCCTTGCCACCGGCGGGTTAATTTATTCGTTTGACATACATTTTGTAGACGTTGGGTTACGACCGTCAGAAGTAGTTTAATAGCAACCCCCATAATGAAAATACCCCTATCATGATCCATGACGGTCACGTCCCCTTTATTTCTTTGATATTGATACGACCGCGGAGCTACACCATCGCTTTGGGGCACATTTCATAAATCATAATCCACATCTTGTTTATTATGAGCCCCAACATGGATTTGCCAAAAGGGCTATCCCGGGCGCATATCGTCAATTTTAAAGCCAATGGCGAACATAGTTGCCCTCTCCCTCTCCAATAAAGCTACCCGCAAGCCTTAATTCCAATTGGACTTAAAATTGAACGCAAGAATAGTGTTTATTCATGTCTTTAGGGACAAAGCAAGCCTTCGGGAAAACGCCCTTGACTCCTAATGTGCTCAATTACAGAGAACGGAGGCCGATGACAAGGGTCTAACATCCACACATATCATACAAACACATAGGTCTTGCATTCTCCGACATGCATACGAAAGTCGAATGGATAGTGAAGAGGCAAGCGGCTAGTGAGAGGGGTGGGTAACATGTAGGTTGGTCGATTAGAGGATACCTCTTTACATGTGAATATTTGTGGTACTTTCATATGTCATGTAAAAACTGTCGTTGGAGGGACGACTATCAATGGGTGACAAATAGGTGGATGCAAAAGGAGTGTTCAAGTGGGCATGAATAGGTGAAAATAAGTGAATGAATTGCAGAAAGGTGATGGATAATAATGGGTGATTGAATTGCAAGAGGGACGATGGCTAATCAAGGGGGTGGATGAACCGACAACAAGTGAGGGAAGTGATATTCGCTCACTTGTACCACAGTGGATATCCACTGACTTGCAAGGTGGGTGAATGGCTATAACGTATAGGTGGATAACATATGGGCGGACACTGTAGTTTGTGGATGGATGATTGGAGAAATGCGGATGGACGGATAGGTAAATCAGTGAATGAGTATCCGGTGCGTTAAAGGATGCCATTTGGTAGTATGCCAAGTAGGTGGATGGATGATGGATGTGAGCAGGTTGGTGGTTAGAGAATGGACGGATGGCCGCGAAACTTGTGAGCGGATAGCAGATAGGTCAACTTACAGAAGTGAATGGATGCAAGGTGGGTGAATGGATATTAGGTAGACGGGTGGGTAATGGATGTAAAGTGGGTGTTCAGATGACAGGTAGGTAAGTGGGCCGTGACCAATGAGTGAATGGATGCACGAAGGGTGGATGGATGACATGTGGGTGGATGCCAAATCGGTGGATGACAATGGATGTAAGGTTAATGAAAGGGTGATAATAGACGTGAATGTGTAGTGAGTAAACGGATGCAGGATGAGTGAATGCATAGCATGTGGGTGGATGTCAAGAAAGTGGATGGATAACAAGTTAGTGTGCGGATGCAAGGTGGGTGGCGTGGGAGTGAGTGAAGAACAAAAGAGAGTGAATGCAGGACTAGTAGGTACCCGAAAGTGGATCAGGCGTGGATGGGATTCAAGTGGATCAATGGATGAGTAGAGGATGGGAAAGAGGTGGATGATTTGATCAGGAGTGAGTGGGTCACAGGTGGGTGAATGAAAACGGAAACAGTGGGTGGGTGGAAACCAGCAGGTCATAGCGAAGTGACGGGTCGTCAGAGTAGTGGTGCACTGTGAGGGCTGCGACGGAACTGGACGGAAACACTTGCGGTCTGGTTCACAGCCCACCAACCCTTTCTAATTCGGCTATCGATGGAGCGAAACGGAGAAAGACGACTAAAATAAAACACGATTCGAGGCGTTCTAGGGAGCCAGCTGTCGCCGTACACGTCACCCTTCGGTGCTACCCTATTTTTACAGCACCTCAGCAGCACCGACAGGAGGCGCTTCGGGGGCGGTAGGGTTACACGGATTGGAAAAAGAAGCGAGCATCTTACTGTTGTTTCCCTTCGTTCCTAGCTACTTCATCTGCGAAACCAGCCACTTCATGCCGTCCTCCAGGCCGTCACCAGTGATGGCGGAAGAGGGCTGAATCTGCCAAGGACGGTCACGAATGTCAGACAAGTTGAGCGCCTCACTGATTTCATCCGGCGGCGCCGCTTGCACAAGATCCTGCTTGTTAGCGAAAACGAGCAGGGGCACCGCCGACAGCTGGTCTTCTTCCAGCAGCTGCGCCAGCTCTTCGCCGCCCTCCTCCAGCCGCTTACGGTCTGCGGAGTCGATGACGTACACCAGTCCATTGGTGTGTTCGTAGTAGTTACGCCAGTACGGCCGAATGGCCTTCTGGCCGCCGATGTCCCAGACGTTGAGCTTGAAGCCGGCGTGCAGGATGGACTTAATGTTGAAGCCCTGCGTGGGCGTGATCTGGTTGATGTCTTCCGCGCTCAGCTTCTTCAATATTGTGGTCTTCCCGCTGTTGTCCAGCCCTAGGACCAGAAGTCGGGCCTCGCCCTCACTTTTCTTCAGTTTGCGGAGCATGTTGAGCAGCCCCGCGCCGCGCTTCTCCGCTGGTTTGGTCGACATGGCGCCCGAGAAGTTATACCGCTAAGTGCGTGTGGCCCACCGAAGCAAGGTGCTCGCGGTGCGTCGTTCGGACGTACGCCTGACTTGAACTGCAACGGGTGATGAGGAGGTGGGAATGGGTGGAGCTTGAATACGAGTACACTCATATGATCGGGTGGGTGGGGTGCATGAAGATTGCACCTCGCAGCAGCAAACCCAATACGCCAAAAACGTCACAGCATTTTATACGAGCAGCCCTCGCAATCATCCCAGTATTCACGCCAGTAGCGATATATCGTAGCCCTCGCAAAAAAGATTGTACTCAGAGGATCGCGCCATGTTTCGGGCCCATCAATTAATTCAACATGCTTACCCTAGCGCGCATAATTATGGACGACGATTATATATTGTTGAGAAGGAGCAAAAAGAGAAGGCCAGAGACATACGAGGTCGGTTGTACTGGTACTTCTTGCTATAAAGTACTGTACGACATGATCGTTATTTATTTTTTATTTATTTTTTATTTTTTTTGCGCCCCCGGGATATGGGACTGGCAGGGAACCCGCACCGGCACCCTCTACAGGCGGCGTTTTGCAAGCATGACTGATCGTTATTATATCTGTATATAGAAATGTGTAGATAGTCGATCTCGTCAATCTTTGGCATGGCGCATGGCACGGCTTGGCATGCGATCCACCACCTAAGATGAATCGATTTTTGCAAGAATAGGCAGTGAAGGAAAAACATGAAGACACGCCACAGCATAAACACTGCCCTTTTAATCTGGTTACAAGAAGGACAAGATGAGCACGGACAAGGAAAGTGGGAGGGGAAACACAAGGGCAAGAGTGACAAGAGGATATCACGGAATCCAAACCACGGCAAAAGGAATACACTACATTGTGCACAAACCTAGCAAATTAAACTAAGGAAACTCCTAGGTTACGCCGAAAATGCAACACGTGGAGGCGACAAGCGGCGCCTCACGCGCCGCTCGAGGAAGCACGGGGACGCTTGCGGCCCATGGCGCGGGTGAAGAGCGCCGTGGTAGGAGAAGGCATCCCAGCCGAGGAAGAAGCGGCCTCCACGCCGTCCGCAGCGGCGGATAAACCGCGCAAGACGTTGTCCGCGTGAGCAACATGGACGGCGAGAGAGACCTTTCGACGCCATGAGGCCAACAATTTGCCCACATGCATCCCTTTAGATGCGGTTACCTGCTTGGCTAGCTCCGTCAAGAAAGCCGTGGCGTGGCCGCCGAGAGTACCAAATTCCGTGACTACAAAGGGAATGCAATGGATGTCGGGGCGACACCTCACCCCTTCCGAGTACTTCTCGAACTTGGTCTTCTCAGCATGGCAGAGAGCAAATTCGGGTG
This sequence comes from Tetraselmis chui, assembly GCA_026401115.1. NCBI lineage: Eukaryota > Viridiplantae > Chlorophyta > Chlorodendrophyceae > Chlorodendrales > Chlorodendraceae > Tetraselmis > Tetraselmis chui. The sequence goes on from JAPMLY010001267.1 coordinate 37,025, forward strand.
ACAAGGGGGCTAGAAACGCCGAACAAACCGGAAACTACGGCATTAAGGGCAAGTTTTGAGCCTCGGATGCAGTGATAGTGCAAGACACCCACATCCGCGGTGAGACCGTCGTTGCCGTTGGGGAGTTGAACTAACATCGTGGGATCTGTGAGAACCTCGACGCCAACCCCGAGTGCGCCACGAACCTCGGAGATAATTTCCGCAAGGGCCGTCACTAACCAAGAGTGAGCGGTGTGGACCGAAGCATCTCCGCCGCATCGAGCCAAATGGTCCGTAAAAGCAGTGGCCCACGCATCGTCCGACATGTCAGCACCCGCCGACGAGAACGCACCACGCATAGCTTGAACCGAAAGATGGCAAGAAGCACAAGCAGTGGGGAAGCGTAGAGTGGAGAGGATGCGGGATGAGGGTAGGCCGAAGATACGACAGACCGCGACGCGGAAAACTGCGCCGTAGTGCTCAGGGAACTTGTCACGGAGCTCGCCCATGCGACCCGAAGTAGGCGGGTCCCAAGCCAAAAACGCAAGGGCGCCGTGGCCGAGACGAGATACAAAACGCCTAGACTCCGGCCGAGCGCGGTTGGAAAACGTGGGAGCGAGCATCGCGAAGCGAAGCAAGTTGACGCGCTCACTGATGTCGGCTTCTAGCTTTGGAAAGATGTCCGTGGCAAACGCAGAAAGGGGTACGGGCGAAGGTAGACCATCATGGGACCGAGCAACCTGCTCGTTGTTGGATTGGGCTTCGGCTACTCAGCCTGCGCAAGCCACCGTTGGACGTTGCGGGGGAAGCATCGCTAAGGTTGTGGCTATCAAGGGTTCGGACTCAGCGAGAGCGTGAGAACCGCACGCGGCATCCAAACGCGCCCACAACGAAGCGAGTTATAACGACCACATGGGTTAGTTGTCGCCGTCATCTCCATCCGGTGTATTATGCCTTAGGGACACCGCTGTGGTCATAGCAGTCGCTTACCGTCCATACATAGTCGGCTCCATCATAACTTCGTCACGCGAGCATCGTATGAAGTAAGGAAACGGATAGCTGAGCCCACAGCCAAACCGGTCGCTCCGACATGGGCCGCGTCCACCAAGTCAACCAAGTCCCCCACCCCCATGCTTCCGAAACGTATGGGAAGAGACATCTCGGAGCGAGTGTTGCGGGGTAGGCTAGCTGCGGGAAGGCCCAATATCTGTGCCGCCACATCTAGAATGGCATTGCCAGCGCGCTCGAGAAAGGTCACGACGGTGTCACCGTAGCCCTCGCCCCTGCCAATACCTCGGGGGACTGTACGGGCAAAGTGTCCGAAGCGGCGGTTGCAATGTTGATTGATACGAAGCGCAGTGTGAGAGTGCCGGTGAGCCGCTAGGCCCCCAGTAATTAGCGCCGTAGGCCTAATTCTTACTTAAGGCCGTTTCGAACACGTCTCGGGCAAAATCGGATGTACCCATTGCCCCCCCCCCCCCCCAATACTTTCGTCCCTTCCGTAGAGACATTTACTCCCCGCATGATGTGGCCGTTGGGTAAGTCATCGAAAGCATCACCGAGACCCAAAGGAGAATACAAACAGTTTTTGCGGATGGTTACTATGAGGCCAACGCTAGCATACGCCTCCGGCATAACGTCGCCAATAGCCACGAGAGACGCAGGGGGTCCCAAAAAGTGACCATCATCAGAATACCCCCATACAACGGATTCGCTCGGGGCAATCGCAGCCAATTGTTTGTATACCCGGGAAGCAACTATTGCGAAGAACATTGCCCTGAGAACGCAACCTTGATGGACTCCACGGGTACTCGGGATGCGCATGGCCGGGCCGTAAGCATTTGATGAGTCCTAAACGTACAAGGTAGGTGGATGGCAATACAACATAGTAGCGACGCGGAGCAACGGTCGAAGCGTGGGATTTGCTGACAATTCCTCAAACAAGGGACGCCGCAAGAACTTGTTGAACGCGTTGGATACGTCGCCTTGCATGTCCGCACAGTCCGGTGAAGCGTCAAGCGCGGCTCGAACCATGAATTGTACGATCTCAACCCCGCCGCGGACGCCGACCCCAAATTGGTGCCGAGTGGCCACTCATTGAGACGACACTATGTCGCCTATTACGGCGAGAAGCGCACGATTCGCGAAACCAACCAAAACGGAACCAATTCCAATCGGGCGCAGCGTCCCCTTCTGGCCGCGAAGCTCTTGTTTTTGTGCGCGTCGATGTTCGGGATCATCACGATCTAGCCTGACTTGTAAGTTCCATGTATGGCATAGTTGGGAGGGCCCAGAGACAGCAGCCGACGCATCCGGCTTTTTGGTGAGAACCGGCTCATACGGTACTTGTTGTAAACAATTTCAATTTCAATTTCAATTGTTCGGGATCAAGCTTGCCTAGCGGGATACGTGTGGCGGAGGAAAGGAATGAGGCAACGCCTAGTGGAACCTCTGCTTTCCTAAACCGGTGAAATTGCAAGGGGAACCCAATGCGCGAAGAGTTTCAAACCTCCAACCATCGACATGAGGACTAGACTTTCGAGGGCATCTAACAACGACCTCCATAATATCAACTTCCGAAGCAAGGAGTTTGATACGAGGGAGGGAAAAAGGACCCGGCAACACGTCCGCGAGGTCGTCATCGTCTTGTGGGTGCAACCGTGATAATTCCTCGTGCACCCCACGACCACTTGCAACGGGGTTGGAGCTTAGGGCCTCCATAGCACGACGGTACTCCCCAAGCGCAGCTAGACTTGCCGCCCGGTTGGCGACCTTGGCCGAGACGCCGTTATGAAAGGGTTGCAAAGGGGAGATAAGGTCGGTACCGGCCCTCGAAAGTGAGATATGTGGCGGTGCCCGCCCATTGGTAAGGGATGCGTGAGCGCGAGCGGCGGAAACCAATGTATCGAGATCTCTTGATGCCCAATGGGCTAAGCGGTTGTCACGGTAATCAGCGACCGGGTCAGGGGGCAGATGCCCCGCAGAAGTGAAATCGGAAATGACACGCAAAATAAAAGCAACGCCGCCCGAGCCGCTTCCGCGGAAGCCCCTTGGGTGGCCCTACCGCGGAAAGACAAAATCCAACCGACAAGCTCCTCGAAGACCGGCTTGACGAGGCGCACCACCGATGGGGGGACGCCGTTCGAGGACGTACTAGAGATCGGAAGGAAAGGAGGTAGGACTCGAAGAAGGTTTTGGAGTTCTTTCCACCAGTGGCCCCATGGTCAAGGCACCGTTGGACGGAGGGGGGCAAGGACTGGGGAAGCGGCGGGGACGGCCGACCGCGCGGAAGCGAAGCACCGCATGCCGGCGGTTGGGAGGGCGCAGTATTGCGGTGAGAGCAAGAATGTTGGTGTCTACTAAAGCCACCGCTCCGAAAGCATCGTCCGCAAAAAGTGCACGGCGCGAGAAGGTGGAGATCGGCATCCACAAGTGGGAAATTGTCGGGCGCGAAAGCGCACGTTGTCCCGGGGGAATTTAGATTGGCGCACCACGCCTAAAGGGTCGGGAACGACGCGGAGCTACTAACGCACCTCAAAATAGCGGGGGGGGGGGGCGCATTGTGGGAGCGGGGGGTAAAAACCGAGACGGAGTATTGCTAGGTCGTAAGGCATGCGAAGGCGCTTGAGCATTAGGTGATGATGTAGGAGGGTCGCCAGGGGTGGGGGCCATATAGGGCACGACCCGGCCCCACCGCCGGGCGACCGGCCTAAAGGCGGCGGTGAAGGACGCCGATGAATATGTCCCGGCCGGGTCGCCGCGGCGGCCATCCGGAGTGGCACGTGTGTCGCGTCCTAAAATAAGTAGAGCACGCGGGGTCGAAGAGGAGGGGGGGGGTATGTGGCTTGAACTATATCGGAAGTCACCCGGGGTGGAGCTGTAGCGTGCTTTGGAGGGAAGATTCGCCGCCGACGTGGTGGGCTCCTCGATGCCGGTCTTTCGCGCCTCTGACCTCGCGTTGCTTGTAGTGGGGAGCCTTGGAGCCCGCGATGGAGATGCTCAAGAATAAAGCGAAAAGCTATTTGGGACCCGTGTACCATTCGCTGCAAGAGTCGAATGGAAACTCCGTCATACAACGCCGTACAGTAGTGGTGCGCTAAGCAATAAAGGATGACCTTGCGATTATCGGGCTGTGAGTACGGGTAGTAATAAGACTGAAGTTAGCGGGCTGAGAGAAGTTCTGAATTTGTAGTACACGTACAAAGATAGCGATGACGCGTGTCGATGCCTTGAGCCTTGCTGAAGGGGGATGAACACGCTCGGGCGAAAGGTATAGCGGCCCACAATCTCGAGGATGCCGAGACTAGGGGCGGTACGGGCAGTTTTACCCGGTCGCGGGTCGAGCGAAGAATGAAAGATCCCGGGAGGGTCGCGCTGGCGATGGTAAAAATAAAACGCACCGGAGCCGCTGACGGCGAGTGACCGCAAACAATAAAAATGAAGACTGTATGTATGTTACCGCGCGATGCCACAGCGAAGGAGAGCGCCGAGACATAAGCAAACACGAATAAGCGGGCAGGCGTCACGCTCACCGCTACCAAGTTCCGTGCTCGCGGGCTCCCGAGCCAAGATCAGCCCCACTCGAGGTAGACTAATTTAAACACTGCCCTCATGCAAAACATCGCAAAGTGAGGAACCCAAAAAGCGAAGTAGAAAGACGTTACATGAATTTTCGCCGCAAATCCCCCGCGAAAAATGTCTAACAGGAAAAGAGAAGTAGACCGACGACCGAAATGGTGCATGCGGACATAAATATCATAACGCAATAAACGAGAGTCATCAACACCCATGCCAAGGAAGCGATGAATTGCCACCAAAACAGCCATGCGATCAACAAACTCACCCGCCAGCATAGGCGCAAACCGCACCCCATCCTCCGGAGCGAAGGGGTAGCAATCATGGACCGCATGATCCGAAGGCGTGCCAAGCAAAGCGGAAGTGCGGAGGTCCTTATCGAGTTTGCCATGCTGAGCTCCCAATGCAACATCTCGGGAGTGGGAGACGAGCACCTATACTAGGAACATTGGTGTTCGTGCGAGCACTTGTGACTGTCACATCAGCAACATGATGACGTTGTGGAGTCCTGAAGTCTAACTAAACCACATCCCCGTGTCGATCTCGAGAAGCTCCCGACCGAATACGGCGGACCTCCAACCGCAAGTCCCGCCCCTTAGGGCTTAGTAGCCCCCGCTTCAAGCATGAGCTTTACAAGCACGTGGACAATCCGATCGTGGAGCTGGATGACGTACCAAGAGCAAGGGTACCGGGGATGTGGTTCATAAGCATAACAGTTGTGGAGCGCTCACGCGACATAGAGGTGCTCGATACCGTCGACGAAGATCCAGACCTACGAGACTCAGAGGGAGCCTCATTGCACCGCCGTGGGCACTTCCGAACATGAGAGGTGCACTCCGCAGTGAGGCCCCACACCCGGTTCGATGCTATCGTATAGCAACCGGATGGCACTTTAAAACTGGACTCATATGAAGCAAAAAAAAAAGCCAAAGCCCCGCGACCCGTACCCGAAATCACCCTCATATGGTCCGGTGGGGACGGTCTGCAAAACGCCAAGGGGACAAGGTAGGCCCGGGCACGAAGAATGCGCAAAGTGCTCGGTTGAATGTGGCCCCCATAACCTTTAGAAGGAGTGATAGCATCGGGAGTCGGAAGATGTAGGCAAGTCAACTGGGTAGCGGGCAACACCGCATTGCTAACCGGAGATACCATCAGCTCGACACCGGGCTCAACATAATCGGAAAGGTCATGACTTAGTGTGTTAGTCAGCACCACGAGATCCGATTCCGAAAACCCGCCCATAGTGGAGATCGTATAATTCGAACTACGCAATTGGACCGCCCACGGTAAGTAGAAGTAGCAACATGTAGTAGGTAGTTTTTACCGGATAAGACCGTGCATATGACCTAGCGACTCGGACACGTAATAAATAATCAGGTTGGCAAGGGTAGCAGTGAATGAAGCATAGTGAGCATGTTCATCGTCGAGGTCGAGGGACGGTAATTTAAGCCCCCCAAACTCAGCGGGCAAAGAAATCTGGCGCTTAGCACAATTCAGTTGAACTAGCGTTTGTACGTCTAGAGAGACGCCCAAGATTAAAAAAACTGTAGTACAAACGGCCCTATTCCGCAATAGCAAAGTACATTCGGCAGATACTAGGGGGGAGAGTGCGGAGCAAGAACCCATAGCGGCGTACAACACACGTGATCATCAAGCTAAAAGCCGCATGTGCTCCTCCCAAGGCCGACATGGCCAAGCAAACGATCTTGTCCAAATGGTAATGAAAATGATTCACAACGATACCAGCAAAATGTTGGACCGGTTGTTGTCTAATGGCCATCAATTGCTCCTCCATTTACAACACTTAAGAGCGAAGATTGGGCCGGGTACTCTTCGACCAGGTACACCTATCGACACACCTATTTGCAAAGTTTGCCGACGTTCCTCGGATGAAAAAACTGTAAACAACCACAGTAATCGCCACAGTCCCCCCTCCTAAGCAGTGAACGCAGGAATGATTTTGCAATCGAGAAAAGTAGATATACCAAAAAAACCCACTTGTAAGGAAAAGCAAAATGAGATTGCTGCTCGTCCTTCGTGATGCACGGCTCATTCCCACCGAACCGGGGTACCGATCGGCCTAGGCCGATTAGCGTTCGAGAGGGGCGACGGGATAGCCTAATCTAGCTCTTGCATAACTTCGGGCTTGAGGGAAAGGAGGGGAAACGCTAGCAAAAAAACGCTCCTTACGATATCGCTCGTCGATCCCGCCGTCGCATCCCGTAAGCCCCGCCCCAAGGTCGTAGCCGCTCCTCCCGACACGACTTTCATCCTAGTCAAGGCCCCCCGTCACCTCGAAGGCACTTGGGGAGGACCGACACAACCACACAGAAGAAACTAACGCTTCTGCCGCTGGGCTGAAAAGTTGTCCCGGCCATTACCGTGGCTTCTTCTTGTCTAGTACCCGAGTATCTGTCAGGAAAACCAACCAACGGCCGTACCCTCCACCCGCCGATCGCGCGTCCGTCGAGCACCCTTGATTTCGAGTGCGGGCCTTTGCGTTGACCTAGGCTGGCACTCTCTAATATTAGGTGTGCATGTCGATAGTGGGTAGCGGTGGGGTAGGGCATGGTCACCATTGCCCGATCCAAAAAGGCCGCAAGGATGCAAAAATTGTTCAAACCCTCCGCACAGTGTTTTCCGGCGGTAGCATAACTTGAAGATAACCCCGCCGCTGGACCTCGCCGCTCCTCCCGTCGCGACACTCCTTCTAGTTGTTGGTGGCGTGTTGCCCCCCCTTGGGTCAGGTCGACGTCCACATGCCGATCGCCCTTCCCTAGCGGTGCTTCCCGGTTGTCTGCCGCCAGCTCCATAACCCTCAACCCGCCGATGATCTGTCCGTGCCCTCCTCGCCAAAAATATATATCAAACACACATGCCCCATCCCCCCAAATGGAACGGTATCTTAGGAGTCATCCTGAGTAGTGAAAACAAATATCGGATTGGCCGAGCCATAGATCTTAGTGTTTGTGTACGGACATCATGATTTTCTAACACACTCCGTACAAAGCAAGGCACGGCATGAGGTTTGCCAGCGACCACCTCGTGGAGGTAGAGGTAGGTGCCGAAGGGCATGCGAGCGCACCCCCCTCCGGGCCGCCGCCGCTGCGCCGCCGGCGGGCGCCGATCATATCCAATAGAAGCTCATGAGCCTCCACGGTGTCTTGAAGCCATGAATGAACGTAATTCTCATTGTGAGATCCCGGAGGGCCATCCGTTAACGAGAGGTCCATCGCCAAAGAGGCTCCTAGGGTACTAGTACCCGTAACAACGGGGACCTCCGCCCGTATCATCTCGACAAGTTCATGCTCCGTATCGAGGGGTACCATGCACAAAGTTTTTATTGGTTGAACCCTCGAACATAATTTCCCCAATTCCTCTATGTGAGAAGGCTTGGATCGCTAAAGAATCCTTGCACCGTTCCCTAATATTCCGGGGGCAGGGGGGTGCTGATCGCCAAGTTGAACAAAAGCAGCCTAGGTGGATCTCCTTGTCGGAAACCCGTGCGAGACAAGACCGTGCCGTACAAGAGTGAAGCATCGCTGAGGTCGAAAAGTACATTGTCGAGTCCCGTGAATATATCATCTCAACTACCGGAAAAATGGGATGCAAGTCAAGGATTCGTGTACATCTCCGTAAGTAATCTCAGGCGAGAAATGGTGTTCAAGGCGTTTTCCATGTCCAAGCTTAGTAGGCTACAATTCGGAATAGTAGGTCAGCCTATGCGACTGGTATGTATGGCTCGCTCGATATCAGCTTTGGTGAACACATATCGATATACGGGGCCTAAGTGGTCGGCCACAACAGTCACCATCCGCGCAATGGCGTGACAGTGAGCGAACCGCGACAAAACGCTGCCAATAACCAGCGGCCGAGCTTTAGGAGACTCATCCCGAAGGCGAATGGCGGCACGGTCGACTCCCGTCTCCTTGTGAAGGGTCCACCTAATCGCACTCGCCCACTCAATCGCACTCGCTAGGAGGTGTGCCGAAGCATCGGGTAGGTTTCCCGCCGAGTAGCGGCTATCCCACTTATGCCATGGCAGAACATTCAAGTCACGGACATGTTCCCATCGCCAACCATCAACATGAGGGGCTGACATGAGGAGGGGGAGGGGTAGGTCACAGTCGGGGTAGGGTGTGTATTAGAAATGCCATGAGGAAGCTTAGAACCCACGCCTCCCGGAACGGAGTTGTACGCCTTATCCAAGTACCGCCCCAAAAGTCGGTACCCGATTGGAACATATGAAGCATATGAATTCCGCGCATCGTGCATACACTGCGACCACCTATGTGTGGAGGGCCAAGACTCCCCCGGAGTCCATCGTACAGATGTGTCCATTAGCAGCCCTATGGAGGGATATTAACACTCCCCCTTAATGGACATCATCCCATGAACTCCGGCCGGTAACCTCGCAGTAAACGCGGAGGGTCCATAACCTATCAGAAATGCCATAAGGGGGTTAGAACCCACGCCTCCCGGAACGGAGTTGTACGCCTTATCCAAGTACCGCCCCAAAAGTCGGTACCCGATTGGAACATATGAAGCATATGAATTCCGCGCATCGTGCATACACTGCGACCACCTATGTGTGGAGGGCCAAGATTCCCCCGGAGTCCAGCGTACAGATGTGTCCTACGGAGGGATATTAACAGTGTGCCACGCGGAGGATGCAACCGTTGGAGACCAACCACCGCAATGTCGGCGTCATCCACCATCCGGAAGTCGGCTCCGTCCATGGCCATACGGGCCCGTCGCATGTGGCAAACCTCCACTAGCTCGCGAGCTCGACGGAAAGCAGCACGGCGTCGGCGGTCACCTTCGAAGGGATGAGCCGGTGGCCATTGCTTCTCCTAGAGAGTGAGCCGGGCCCGGCGACGGCGGGAGCCACCCCCACCCCGGCCCCGACCACTAGAGCGTCAAGACCCATAGGCCCGTAGACACGCACGAGCAAGCTCATCTCCACCCCGAATATCACGTAGGAGGGTGTCAATGCCGGTGAGTCCGTCCTCTCCGGACATAGAGAACCAAAGACGGATTCGACGTTGGATAAGGGAGCGGGCGCGGGCACCACTTGCAGCCGGAAACGGGTGAAGGAGGAGGCCGCCAGAAGGGGAAATTGCTAAAAAAGCTCCGGCGGCACGATAGTCCGTTGAGGGAAGGGAGGTTGATGCATATTCTAGAGAGTCTTGTAGGACAGAATTAAGGTTATCTCCCGCTGTCGCACATACCCCCCGGACCGCATTGTCAGGTGTGAGCCGCAGGAGGCAAGCAACATGATCATTGGCGGAGCACCATGAGGCAGCATCACAAACGCGAGTGGAGGGGGTCGGAGCGTAGCTTGCCGGCGGATTGCAGCAACATACGAGGCCGTAAAGGCTTGTCCATGAGGCAACGAAGGTTCACCATGTTGAGTTTGGGTGGGGTGGAGAGAGGCGGAGGGAGTGGAGTAACACAACCTCAGCTCGGGATGGGGGAGGGAGGGGGCCAAGGGGGGAGCCCACGGGGGGGCACGGGGAGGAGGGATGACAACTATCTTGGGAGCGCATGGTCCAAGGTGCGACGGGCGGGAGCAGCTAGCACGGTCAAGAGGGGCGAGGGGAAGAGCGGGAGGGGCCACAAAGTGGGGGCATAAAGCGGACAAAGGGCGAGCACGGGCGGAAGACAAAAAGGCGAGCGCCCAGGCACAGAGGCAAAATAAGGCCGGGGAGGATGACGCAAGGTGGCGAGCTTGGCGATGGTGGATAGGAAGGGATGAGCCACTGCTAATCATGAATGAACATGTTAGTTTTTGCCAAGCTAGGTTAGAGCGCCATTTGCGGCTAGCAAACCGCACGCCACATGGGGCGCAAGTGTAACATTTACCTCTTGACGGGGACCAAACGCCCGATGTACTCAAGTCCGGCTCCGACATATAGGCATACCCATGGGCACCATTGTTAGACGCGCGCCCTCATGACACACTACTGCCACCACACACACATGGTACTCCACACACGTGCCGCCCACCATTACCATTAGGGGCAACTTACCACCCAATAGCACCGTATTAGCAATTACAATGTGCCGCTCATCAGCAAAATCACAAGTAGTAACACATGCAGTCCTTTCCCCACGAGCAACAACAAGTGGCCGCCATCCAACACTAGCAACTGCAAAAGAACTACCATGAGCAGCACAACCACCACCAACAACCCTTTGCCCACTAGCACCAACAACATGAGCGGCCGATAGCCAACCACCACCGGCAACTGCCATTGCATTACTGGCAAGAGCATCACCACCATAACCTCATGTGGCGCAATGCCCAACGGCAGCAACTAGGCCCGAGCCAGCACTAGCAACTGCAGCAACAACAACATCAACATCAACATCAACAATAGAACCTTCATCTGCAACACTTTGCCGACGAGCACCAACAGCGGCAACAAACCCTAAACCCTAAAACCCGATCACCAAAACCAGCAGCCGGGAGCAAGCTAGCCTTGGCAGTTGGAGCTGCAACTCCAGCAATAGGAATAACACCACCACCACCACCACTAGTTGCAACCCTCTACCCACGAGCGCCGGCCGTAGCGGCCGATCATTGGTGAGCACCAACACATGCAGAAACACTACCAATAGTAGCACGACCATCTCTTTGCCTACCAACACTAGCAACAACAGTTGGCCGCGAACAAGCACCGGCAGCTGCTATAGCACCCACAGCCCCACCACCAAGGGCAACAACCGGCTACAAACCAACGCAAGTACCAACCACAACAACAACATCATCAGCAACGGCACCACAAGTTGCAGCCGGCATAAGCATGAGCAGCCGGATGCCATCCAACACTAGCAACATAGTGATTCAAGGAGCAGCAAATGCAACATCACCACCAACAACATCTCCCAGTCCACTTGTAGAAGCGACAGCAACTGGCAGCCAATCAGCACGAGCACCTGCAAAAACACCAATCGCAAGAGCACCGCGACCAGTAGTCCCACCGGCAGCAGCGCCGGCATCACCACCAATTGCAGCCCTATGTCCACCAGTGTATGCAAGACCAGCGACCAATAGCAGCAGATGTAGTTGCAAAACCACCGACAGCACCGCCACCACCAGCCCCACTAGCGGTAGCCCTTTGTACATCTTGAGCAGCATGAGCAAAAGCAGCCGGACGCCTACTATCACAATCACATGCATCAACAACAACACCACATGTAGTAGCAACACCACCACCAACTATACCTATTGCGGCCTTAAGCCGACCACCATTAACATAAGCAAAAACGGCTAGCCGCCATCTAGTAGATGCAAAAGCGACAACACCACCAACACCACTAGCCCCATCATGAGTAGCTCAATGTCTAGCAAAAGCAATAACAATAGCACCGCTTATAGCAACAGTAGCATCACAAGCAACGCATCACCAATCGCGGCCCTATGTCCACCAGCATCAACATTAGAAGTCGACAACTGCAAGTGCAGTTATAGCATTAGCAACACCAACCCCACAAGGAGTAGCCCTATGCCCACCACCGCAAGCATCAACAAAAGCAGTTGGACGCCGACTAACACCAACAAATTTAAGGCTGGCCCCTTACCGTCACTAAACACCGTAATAATTTCCAAAAGACTACTAAAGTACTAGTGCACCGCAAAACATGGATGGGTCGAGCGCTCGAATGAGCTTACGCACGAGCCGTCTTCGCTCCGGGCTTGGCCACCCGATGAGCGATAAAATGGTAGACACTCGGCCCGTTGAACAACATGAACCGTCTATCTCTCCCCCCTTGAGCCATGCTCACCCCGGTCAATGGATCCGTAGACACAACATACGGTACACACTGCAAGGCGCACCTTTAAGTTTTTTTAATCATGCCCCCCCGACGATGACTTATGCGCCACTAACTTCAAATTCACATCGCGTACCGCCCACAGTACTACGCCCAAGTAACATTCCTCATCGATTACAAGAAAACCCCTCCCATAATACAACGCGCCACACCGCGCCCAACCGAGATTCCGGACGTTCAAGTCTGCCGCGAACAAATAACAAACCCATGTCCCATCAAACATGGTCGTGTGTTGCCAAGACACGCAACCTTTTACGAACCCGCCACCCTAACCTCTAATAAACCCAGCACTTCCTCCTACGGTTGACGTACCACCCTCGACCACGATGAAAACAACCTCTAATCTCTCCGTATCGTACAAGCATGCTCTGCTTAGGGATCGGCCCGTGACTCTACTACATGAAGGCCACCCCTACCCCCGGAGCCGCCTAGCGGGACACCCCCTCGTCCCTTTCATCACGGCGCCCCAACTCCCCAAATCAGCTAACGAACTGGGTACAACACTAAAGTTATCCTATGGTCGAGGCCTCGAGACTCCCATGGTCGAGGCCTCAAGACTCCCATGGTCCTCGTTGCTCCCAAGTCAACCGCTGACTTAGGACAGGTCGACGGCCTCTCGGCCCGCACAGTCCACTCCTACCTCCTTACACGCCAGTACTCCATCTCCCCCCTACAATTACTAGTTTCGGGATCCACGGAGTTTTCCTTCCCGAATCGACGAGCTCGTCGGACTCGCGGCTTTCCACATGCTATGTCGCTCGCCGTTGGCTGATTGGCTCCTCGAGAGCCTGAATCAAATCGACGACCTCACGGCTCGCTCGAAAAATATAATCGGACGGGCACTAGCGCACCGTACGCGTTTGACGGACTCCACCGCTCGAACGGACAACCCGATAATGCCCCCACCCTACGACCACACCCCCTCCCCCTCCACCTCGTTGCGGGCTACCAAGAAGCCCGCCTGGACATTCCCACCTCATGCATGGCGGTGGGTATGTCATATGAGCTCGCTTCACACCAGCGTGAACTCCGATCGGACGGTCCTACACTACCTCGCACCGCCGCTATCTCCCCCGTCTTCAAACCCTTATGAGTCTGCAGAAATTTCAGTTCCTTCGAACCATAAGGTCGTCGCATAAAAATCAGGCCCACCCTCTTCATCCATCTCTCTTGCACAAAAACAACCGCCCTCTTTCAAGATCTTCTCACGGACCGCCTCGCAATAGAGCTCACCACCGCTTGGTCCGGCTCTTTGCCGACGCATGCCACCCAAGTCGAGGATCTCCCGGAATCCACACAGTTCCTTCTCCAGTTTGCGGACGCCCTCCAACGTGTAGACGAGCCCACCCCGATTGAGATCGACCCCTTCGGCCCTCCACCTTAGGGGTAAATATATTTCACCTGCCGAATAACCCCCTTCATTCACAGTCACGCGATGTAAAAGTACAAATTACACCAAACAATGTTCACATTCCAGTACCCCCCCCCCCCACCAAATTCACACCATCACCATTGCACCCCCCGTGTCACTTGCCACGCCCCATGCACCTCATGGGCGGTCACCTGCCTCACCACATTCCTTAGTCAATCACAGCAATAACTCTTCCTTCCCTGCATCGGCGCCCATGGCGCCATATGAAATGAAATGAAATTGTTTACAACAATACCAATCCCAACCTCTCCATTGGCAGTGGCGATACCGTCTAAAACATACACGTAACCATTTATTTTTTATTTTTTATCTATACGTATTTGTTTTTGGATACAATATGAAATAAAAGTGTCGCTAGTCTCCACAATATGCGGCCTACTCCAGCCGCTGCGGGGATGCTGATCAGAGAGGCTGGTCTGCGTGAGCTGGTCGAGGTGAACGTGCATGACCTCGGGTACCGTGGGACTCCGGTCTTGTCAGAGCTAGGGGGAAGGCATGTGAAAAACCCCCTCGCTCGGATCTTCGTTGGTCCCGTCTTGATCCTTGCTCTTCCTCGCCCAAGGTAGTAGTTGCTCCTCCCGACGCACTTCGCCACCTAGCCGAATCTTCCCTCCTCCTTCGGGGGCTGGGAAGAGTAAATGACTAAGCTGTAGACGGTGTCCGGCTGGCTCTCATGCCCCTATGCCAGATTCTCTCATGTCCCCTGTCCTTGTTCCGTCTGTTTCCAACACCCATCTTATCGCGATGTGGCCGGCTGTACCCCCCCCCGGTGGTTTACGTTGTTAGGGGGCCGCCTTTACGAGCAGTGTGCCGTTACGATAACCCTAGGCACACTGCTTGAGGCAGCTTGTCGATAACCGGGTACCGACTAGGGGAGGGGTGGGTCGGACAAAGGGATCGAGGCGCCGAACCACAAAAGATGTTGGGTACGGGAATATTTTTCCAAAAGCCCCCCGTACCGGTTTTTTCCGGCAGCGGTCGATCCTAAGGATCGCCGCCGCCAGACCGTGCCGCTCCTCCGACCGCGACCCACCTCCGTCCTGCGTAGCTACATGCCTCGCCCCTAGGGTAGACCTAAAACTCTCGCAAGGCTAGCGGATGCTAGCGAGCGCCGTGCCCTAGCGTTGCTTTCCAGCTGCCCGCCGCTTGCTCCAACACCCTCGTCCCACCGCTGATCCGTCCGTACCCTTCTTCGCCAAAAAAATATGGACGGGAGCTTTATATGTCAGGACGGGAGAGTATATGTGAGTATTTAGTCGCTGAAAAAACATATCGGACTGGCCGAGCGGAAGATCCTTGTGATGGTGTACGGATATTATGTTTTTCCAAAACCCTCCGTACATGGCTTCCCGACAGTTGCTGAT
Source organism: Tetraselmis chui (assembly GCA_026401115.1). NCBI lineage: Eukaryota > Viridiplantae > Chlorophyta > Chlorodendrophyceae > Chlorodendrales > Chlorodendraceae > Tetraselmis > Tetraselmis chui. The sequence continues at coordinate 52,214 of JAPMLY010001267.1, forward strand.
CCCGCGGATCGCAGTTGTCGGTACCTCGTTCAGCCCCCTACCGTGCCGAGCGTGGCATGGCTATGGGGTTTCCATCGCCCACCGCGTGGAGGTAGAGGTAGGTGCCGACGGGCATGCGAGCGCACCCCCCTCCAAGGCCGCCGCCGCTGCGCCGCCGGCGGGCGCCCCATGACGCCATACCTCCTTCACATTGGCTCTCCACCCTCCTCCACCAAACCGCCCGTGAATACATCAGCCTCCACCCCCAATCACGCTGAGTCCCACCCTTCTCCTTCGACCTCACACGCCACACATCCCTCCAAAAGTTCCCCGACGGCTCCTACTACCGCTCCCACCCCTCCCCCTCCCCCTAACATCGCCACCAGCATCCAAATCTACCTCACCACATAAATGCATTGTATACTCATCTCCACCAACGGCACTGTCATAGTCCCACTCAAACAAACATTTCTCCACCGTGGCTCACACACTCACGCTACTTGCACACTCTACATCAACCCCAATCATTACTCCACTTTCGGTAGGGCCCGGCTCTCGGACCCTATCTTCACCACCACTACTTCTCCCCCACCGCTCAAAATTTCAAAGCACAAAACATTACACCGCGAACCCCCAACCCTCCTCCTCCTCAGGACCCGTCACCTTCAAGATGTCGATACCTACACCCAGTGGCTCGAGGCCTCCGACAACTCAATGATGGACACCGACGCCGACACACCCTTTAACCTCGACTCCCTACCCGACATTCAACTCTCCTCCACCCACCCGAACCCTATCTCCACCCTACTTCAAACCCTCAAACCCTCCCGGAAACGCCGATCCACCTCCCCGGAACCATCCACCGCCCACAATACCACCACAACTCCTCTACCTTCTCCCCCAAACCCCTCAACACCGCCACCAACCCCACTCCCCTCACCACCATCACCGAGGCCTCCGCCGGCCCCATGGACTCCTCCTCCACCCACCTCACACACACCGTATCCGCACCCCCCCCGAAAATGAACCTCCCCCACCCCAACCAACTGACTCCATCACCACATCACCCCCACACCCCAACCAAACCCCATCCGACCCCACCCCTCTCCCGAACGACCCCATGGACACCTCACACAACCCTAGCCCCCCTACCGACCCCTCCCTCAAACCTCCCCTCCGCTCGGCGTCACCAAGCCCACCCGCCAACACAACAAAAAGGACCCATCCCCCCCCCCCCCCGCCAATCCACACGCACCGCCAAACAAACCCCCTCCAACCCCCCCCCCCCTCCAACTCCTCCCACCCATCAAACCCTACCACGCCCATCAGCACCCTGCCCACATATGCCCAAACCGTCACACCCTCCCCCAATACCCTACCCGCCCCCTCAACTGCCCCTCCATACGGCGAACTCGAAGACTGGATAGAAGAACTCGATAGAGAGTACACATCCACCTCCGAGACCCATGGCACCTCCGGCCCCTCCAAACCTACCTCCAAGACTGCCTTGGCCGATAAGGCCGCTCCCCGTCCCTAAAACGATAGTCGCAGGGCCCCGAGGGCCGGAGGTCAGAACCCACATCCCCCCTCTACCCCCACCTTATATTCGCCAACACACTGTAATTGCAACTACTCGGACCACCCTCCCGCCTCATGTCCATCCTCAAACTAGCACCACTACTGTTCATATTTACCTTTTCAACTTAAACCTCGAAGCATGCTTCCCCACTAAGGCCATGGATCAAG